>JABWPP010000011.1:0-92791 GCA_016920855.1 Puya raimondii
GAGATAGTTTTATTTTGGGCTGTGCCATGTACATATATTGTGAACTTGTTGTTCCTGTGAGAGGTGGTTTTGTACCTATTTTGGCTTTATAGGAACTATTGTATTTTGGATCCTATATGTACAGGTGGCTTTTGTTTTATTAGTATGATCTTATTTCAGCTCTATATATCTCTTGTAGTTGCTTGTATTTATTTTTACAGGTTAGCTATCGCTTTGTATACATGGAAAATTCTATGAATACGACGGATCTATTTGCGAGCCCGGGGACACGAGCAATTCGGGGCGTGATAGATTAAGTTGGTACAGAAGCCCGGTCCGTCTGGCTATGAAGCAGGGGCTCAAGAACAATCCCACCAAATTTCAGCCAAAACGGAGTTAGAATCGATCTCCAAAAAGCCTAAGCACTGATTCTGACCCAACTTCTGGATCCTCCAAAACTGCATCCAGAAGTTCCAGCAACTAGGTAAATAACACTTCTACCATAATTCCTGGAATTCCCATAAGTCTAGCCCAGGGGATAGGGTCACATACCTCCCAAATACAGTGATGGATCAATCCAAATCTTCTCCAAAGCTTCTAACAAAAATCTGGATTCAAAAATCCAAGAAATCCATCAAGGATCCACAATTTCAGCACTTAAGCTTAATTCTAAAAATCTGAGCTAGTACTCTGTAGTACACTGAACTTTAGCAAATTACGGAGTTCCAGTGAGAGAATAGTGGCTTATACTATTCTGGAGTTTTGGATTGTGTTTGGTGAGCTTCGGAGTGTTTTCGGGACTTTGAAAGTGCGAAAACGGACTCCGGGAGTCAAAATCTGCAAAAGTGCAGATTTTGCATTGATATCTGGGTTAGGGATATCGGAATCCAGTGAAGACTGGTTGTGCGCAGCTCTCGGGTTCTGCGGAATGCGGCAACGGATACCGGAATGCGCTGCGTACCGGTACTGGAGTTAGCATACCGGTATTGGAGCGTTTTGTACCGGTACTGGATTTGGCATACCGGAATCCCTTCGCGTGGCCTGTTTGGCCGAGGCGGGTTTTACAGAATTTGCACAGTATACCGGTATACACATGCGCATACCGGTATACAATGCTGCAGAGTGCATTTCGTGCAGTTTTGTAATTTCTGAGTTTTGAGGGGCCTTATTGGATTTTGTTGCTTGGGTTTAAGTACCCCTTCACCCCTCTCTTGTTGTGTTGGCTGAGAATGGAGGAGAAGGAGTTGAGGTAGGGTTTCCCTCTCTCTCTCTCTAGATTTTCTCTTCCCCCAACCCCTAGATCTTGGTTTTGATCTCCTTTCTCTCCATTTTTCCCATGGATGTGGACTTCTAGGCTTGGAGGGAGCTCGTGGCTTGTGAGATGAACTTGTTGGTGGATGAATCTCCAACCCTAGCCTCTTTTTGCTTGGTTTGGAGCTCTTATGAGGTGAGTAATTATCTTACAACTCCTCTATTTGTGATTTTACTTAAGATTAGCTTAGAAACCTAGTTTGTTGGAAATTAGGGTTTCATTTGGGGTTTTGTGATTGTGAGCCCTTGAGGTGGAATTGATGGGTGTAGAATGTTGTTGTAGGTTAGAGTGGAAGATCTCTAACCTCCAATGGGACTTAGAACAAGTTTTACTTGCTCAAGGTAATTTTCACCCATTTACCTCATTGATTTTTGGGTAGTTTTCGAATTGCTTGTTCGATACCCCTAACCCCTTGGAAAATTATCTTAGGGTATGAGAAGCTCGGGGGACAACTTCGTTTCGAAGTACTGCGAGGTTTCGACGGGTATCCGGTGGGTCTGACCTCACCGAAATGGGTGAACTCCCCCTATGTCTCCTATCTTGTTATAGGATTGATTAGATGCATAATTATGATAATTATGGCATGATGAGAATTGTGATTGCATGAGACATATATGTGGTATATGAAAAATGCATAGTACATATAGTGTGACATTATGAGAATAACTTGCATGCTAGGGTATTTGCACTATTAGTGTAATGATGCATTAGGAAATGCTAAGTATGTTATGCATGCTAGAGATGAGCATCATATGAGACACCACTTGAGTGGTGGACTAGTGAACTCTCTTAGCATACCAAAGTATGCTTGTATAGAGAAAAGAGAAAATATGGCAAATGCAATATATGTATGCTTGTATAGAGAAAATAGAGGATATGACATATGCAGGATAAGTTGTTGCACCTCATTTTAGGTGAGCAACTTTGACGGGCATCGTTGGCTTTTGGCTCGACCTTTAGGTCGTGGAAATGATTCCATGTTTAAGACATGAGGAATGGAACTCTATTTGCATTTGATGATAGCTTTATACTCTATATAGTAGAGGTTGTTGTAGCTTATGCATGGCATGGATAGGGACTTGTTGGCATCGGTAGAATGCATTGTCATGGCATTGTAGAATGCATGAATTGTAGCATTGGAATAATGCATGAACTATAGCATTTGTTGAATGCATAGGTATTGGTTATAGCATTAGTATAATGCATTGGACATGGCGTTGAGATAATGCATGGTTTATGAACTTAGTAAACAAAGAGATGAACGGTTACATGTTAGAGACATGGACATATTGGTAGGGACTTACCAAAGGACAATTGGAGAACAACATGATATGGTTGACCTTTAGCATATTGGCTATTGAATGTAGAAAACATAATATGACATGTTTTGACATAATGTGAAATTAAACATATGATATTATTATGGTTGATTGTTGCTTGTTAGCCACTATGCTCGTTTACACATGCTTGTGAGGGTCGCTCCCTACAAGCCGGCACTCCGGAGTTGGCCTCGCGACAGTTATTTCGCCCGTGTGTTAGAGAGAGCGCCGAAATGGAACCGCCGTGGGTAAGGCTCACCAAAGCGTGAGGTGTTGACTACCACGGAGCCATTAGGCTCGGCACAAGTGAACATCCCTCTATTGTATTCTTTTATGACTACATGGTTAAGGTTTTATGCAAAGGTGAACATTCATATAGTAAGAGGCTATTTTAACCATAATCGTGACACTTGACACCCTAATTATTTGATGCATATACATGTAGTGTATGGACATAGTATTGGGTAGTGACCTTGTGGCATTGCATGTAGTGAGGCATTGACATGACTTGGCACACTAGTGATTTAGTGAACATAAAGTATTTATTGTTAGAGACAAGTCATGCATGTAATAGTTAAACTTGACATATAGTGAGTTTATTACATCAAAGCATATGAAATTGATCATGGCATTATTTTGACATGCATGTAAACCGTGAAATTAATTGTTGAGCATATGACAATAGAACATGTTAATGTTCATGTAGATGGTTTAGTCATTGGAGGCATGATAGTTGTAGAACTACATGTTTAGCATTTAATATTTATGCTTTATGTTTCAGTTATACTATCGTGCCTCAGTTGACCTAGCGGTGTAATTCGCCACTCTCGGCGGCTTACCCACTGGGAACTATTGATTAATAGTTCTCACCCCCATTGTTGTTGGGTTTTATTTCAGAGCCTTCCGCAGCAGGAGAGGCTTGGGATCGCAGCGAGGGGTTAGCAGCTAGCTAGAGCCTCTACGGTGTTGTTGTAGGCATACCATGGGTTTCCTTTCATTGTATTTTGAATGAAAGATGTATAGTTTTGTTGGTTGTTTGATCTACTAGTTGATAAGATGTATAATGCTTATTGTATATCTTGAGATTTTGGTTGTGTTGATCTTGTTTTAGATGTAGAAATAAATTTCTCGCTCTGATCACCTTGTATAGGATGTATTCCTTATTCTATTGGATTTATGTTATGGTAGACGCCTTGTGTACATTGTGTTGTTTTGAGGTACACGGCGGGTCTGTGCACGTGCCTGGTAGGCTCTCCCTAGGGCCCGGGGCGTGACAGATTATTGTGGTATCAGAGCCTAGGGTTGAGTCTTAGTGGACCTAGTAAACCTTAGGCAGGTTGGACGATAAGGAATAGGAATGTGAGAAACGGGATCTCTTGTGACAAAGGTGTTGGAGTTAGATCGGAGTGAACCACTTCTGTAGTACACTGAATTTCAGTGCATCGTACTGAACTTCTACAAATTGTAGAGTTCTAGTGAGAAAATGGCATAAGAGGCTATATGTGAGGCTTTGGCCAAGTTCGGGACTGTGCGAAGTGTTTTCGGCGCAATTGAGGCGCGAAAATGGACTTCGAGAAGTTAAAACTGCGAACTTGGGAAGTCTGCACTGGATTCCGGTATGTGAACTCCAATACCGGAATTGGAGCTTGGTATACCGGTATGTGAAATGGTATACCGGAATGCCATGTTGAAATCGAGAAACCCAGCTCTCGGGTTTGCGGGATTTTTCGGGGTATACCGGTATGTGGAATGGTATACCGGTATACGATGGTCGAAATAGTGAACCTAGCTCTCGGGTTCTGCGGAATCCCTGAGGTATACCGGAATCAGCACCCGTATACCGGTATGCAAATGCACATACCGGTATACAATGTCCAGATTTTTGGCTGGTTGTTGTGTTGTTTGTGGAGAGGGGCATTTTGGTCTTTTCACATGCGTGGGGGTATTAGAAAGGCTGGGAACACTCCCCTTTCTCAGAGATCATCTTCTCCACTTCTCCTCTCCATCTCTCCCACTTTCTCTCTCTAGAGATCTCTCCAAAACTTGGAGAAAAGGTGGATTGATCTTGGAAAAAGCTTCCAAAGGAGAAAAGAAGCTTCTTGGTGCAAGAAGGAGCTTGGGAATTTCGTGATTAAGGTTAGTACCTCACGTTTTGGGTTCAAACCTTAGATTTAATCCTTTGAAATGAGGTTTTTGGGAACCCTTGGCAACCTAAACCATAAATGGTGGGTGTTTGGCCATGAAATCTAGGGTTTGGCTTGCATGCATGCAAACCCTAGGTAGAATGAGGGCTTTTGCAATGTGAGGTTCTAAAAATATTTGGACCTTCGATAATTGCAATTGAGGCTTAGGAAATCATGTTGGAGCACTTGATTTCATATATTGAGTTGATTATAGGGTTCGTAACGAGTAACGAACCGTTTTCTTGTAGAAGCTTGGGTTGAAGCAAGAACTCTAGGCTTGGACACTTAGGAGCTTGAAGAATACCAAGATTTGAAAGCTCTTGAGGTGGGTTTGTGTTTACCGAAGTGATTAGGTCACTTCCATGTCTAGGGTAATTATCCATTTAAAAATAAAATGGTATGTATTGAGAACCCTAGCATTTTGCATGTTGGCAAAGGTAAAATCATGATAGGTAGAACAATGAACTCCTATTGCATGATGGATATTTCAAGTACAATTCGATTATTGATACTTGTTGCATGGTTGCATGTGAGATTTAAACCTAGTGTCATTGAACATAGGTTGGAACGTGTGAGATTTAAACCTAGTGTCATTGAACATAGGTTGGAACGTGTGAGATTTAAACCTAGTGTCATTGAACATAGGTTGAACATGTGAGATTGAAACCTAGTATCATTGAACATAGGTTGGACATGTGATTGGAACCTAGAGTCATGGAACCTAGGTTGGCAATGAGAAAGTAAGCCTAGTGTTATCAAACATAGGCGAGACTTAGTGACTTGAACCTAAGATCATGAGATTTAGGTTGGCAAGTAATGTGAAGAATGGGATGTGCGACGATTTTGCTATCCCGGGTATGCGACGATTTCGCTACCATGCCACGAGTTGGCGGTGCCGACATGGGATAGGCGACGATTTCGCGATCCCGGGTAGGTGACGATTTCGCTACCGCGCCACGTGTTGGCGGTGTCGAGGGGGATGTGCGACGATTTTGCCATCCCGGGTATGCGACGATTTCGCTACCATGCCATATGATGGCGGTGTTGAGACGGGGTATGCGACGATTTCGCTATCCCGAGTATGCGACGATTTCGCTACTCGAACTAGGAGGTGACAAGCTCACTCCTTGAATGTTGGAACAAATATGGTGAGACGGTGATTCCGAAACCATAAGTAAACGACAAGTAAAAGAACTTGGTCATTGTGAGACATAGGATGAACCTAGGAGAGAATGATAGATTATATTTCATTTGGTTGCATCCTTTATGTTTATTTACTAAGCATGTAAATAATTGTTGCATAGTTATATATGATCTAACTTATGCATATGGTGTTTCTTTGGACCTGGTGGGTCGAGCTTCTCTCTTGGGTGGCCTTACCCACTGGGAACTATGTTTATAGTTCTCACCCCACATTTTCCAGGTCCTTCCGCGAGTGAGGCGGCGGAGCGAGGCAAGGGTTTGGCTCTTTAGATAGCGGCCCTTCCATTTTGGTGATGCATAGAGTTGTACCCCTATTTTGGACTATGATAGCATAGGGGATTTTCATTCTTGTATTAATGTTGTATATTCCATAGTTTTGGAACATGATGTATGGAATGAAAGTGAAAGAAAAGAAAAATTTGGACATGTATATTGTGCCTTGTGATGTAATAGAAGTAGAACTTCTTTATGTTGATGCTTTCCTTGTGCAACTCTTGTACTCCGTTCCTAGTTGGAACATTGTGGATAAGCTTGTGTTGTGACGCCTTGGGCGGGTAGAAAGGACTATATCCGTTCGGCGGGTCTGGGGCATGCGCCCGTGAGGTTATCCTTTCCACCTAGTTGGTGTTAAAGGGCCGGCGGGGCGTGACAAACTGAGGTGGTATCAGAGCGTAGAAACGGTCTAGGTTGACCTAAGAAACCCTAGGATGGAAATGACCTAGGAGTGTAGGCTCGTGATTGACGAGATCTTTGATGTGGCGAAAGATAAGTGATTGGGTTATGTCCTTATGCCTCTAGTTGGAAATAGAGGTAGATTCGAGGTGTGTCTTATTCTTCACAAAGTGTGTTCATGTTGGCGGCCGACAACATGAAAACAAAGTGAGGGGAATAAGGACCCTTGTGTGACTTTCGCCTAGATTGGGTTCACGTTTAATTTCGTGAAATGTTGTGTCGCAAATGACTTTGGATGTCACGAAATGACCAAAGTCGTTGTGTTTTCAGGAGATAATGGTACGTGGTCGGCCTCCTGCGAAGACCGGGCCCGGAGGATCGGGCGCGGCTCCCGAACAACTCGGGGAGGGCGAGAACTCGGCTCTTCGCAATGAGTTGACCGAGCTAATGGGCGTGGTTCGGCAACAGGCCGAAGCCATGCAGCGACAGGAGGAGCAAATTAAAAGGCTCCAGGATATGATGGCGCAGCAGGCGGCTGCGACTGGGGAGGTGAGGTCGGGAGTACCTCCGGCCTCTGCTTCGGCACCGGCCGAGGAGGCGACACCGGCACCGGCCGTGGTGCCACCCGCGCCACCGGCTGTGGCCGAGGGGTCGGGTGCCCCTATGCCCGACTCCGAGATGGAGGATACGGAGCGAGAGCGCGCGCTTGCGGCGCTAATGAGGTTCAAAAAGTTCAACCCGCCTATCTTTAGCGGGGAGAACGTGGATCCGTGGGATATAGAGACATGGATCGACGCTATCGAGACGCTCTTCGAGGACCTTTATACCTTGGAGAGGGACAAGGTGCACCTCGCCGTTCATTGTCTAGAGCGGTCGGAGAAGGTGTGGTGGAAGGGGGTTCGACGTGATCGACTCTCTAGCCTTCCGCCACCATCGTGGGAAGTGTTTCGGGGTATGGTGTTCGCCACCTATTTCCCCGATAGCGAAAAAAGGAAGCTTCAAGAAAGGTTCCGCAAGTTGAAGCAGGGGAACCGCTCGGTGCGCGAGTACGAACTAGACAGGGCCTTTATCGCACAGCGCCAGAGGAGTTATTCCAAGAGCATGCTTCCACAGCACTGGTGCGTGGGTTTGAATTGGGGACTTGTCCAGTGAGCCATCAAGAACCTTCTGGTTGCATTCTCGTGGGGCGATTGCAGGCGGGCCCTACGGCAGCTCGGCATGGATTGGCTAGTCCGAAGATGTGTCTCAGGCGATCGGTAGGACCACCATTGACAGTCCTGAGGCTCGTGTTTCGGAGGAGAGAGGAACCGTGATTCCTTATTCTATTGGATTTATGTTATGGTAGACGCCTTGTGTACTTTGTGTTGTTTTGAGGTACACGGCGGGTCTGTGCACGTGCCTGGTAGGCTCTCCCTAGGGCCCGGGGCGTGACATACTCACCATTGAATTCTCAATCTTGGTGGAAAGAACCTCCAAACTAGCAAGGGATGAGGGAAAACCAATCCTCACTTCAAAAATCCAGCTCCATAGAGATTTTGATCCATAAGATCAAAGGAAAACCCAAATTTCAGTTCAAGAACACAAGGGATCCAGTAAAACAGCATCTGCAGCGTACATACCTATCCAAAATGTGATTGGAAGGATCCCACACCTTCCTCTACGAGTCCACAATCCAACAAACCAAGTTTCGTGGGATTTGGAAACTCCTACACTGCACACGAGGAGAAACGCCACAAGTCGACGCTGCTGTTCTGCAGGAATCCAAAGCCTTCAATGGAAAATATGCAATTTAGAGGAATTGGAGGGTGTTTCCTGCAATTATCCAGGGTTCACTATGAAGGAGAGGAGAAAAAAGCCACAGGGGGTCGTCCACCCTCTTTTATAAACATAGGGATAGGGTACAAAGAGCCTCAAGATCAAAATGCTGCTAACCTGTCCCAAGCTGAAAAACCAACATTCGGGCACCCAGAACCCAAGAAGTGGGCGCCCAGTTCTTCCAGCCTGCACTCGACTAGCACTTCGAACTCTCCGCCTCGCGGTCTGCTGTACCCTAACGTGGTCCGGCGGAACTCACCTACCACCTCACACGTGTCAAAAGAATCGATATTCACGAGGTAACATTCGGACTCACTTTCCGGGCGCCCTAACACTGGATCCGAAATAACTCAGCAATTCAAAGAACAAGCACTCAACAACTGGGCGCCCAAAACCTAACTTTCGGGCGCCCTAAAGTACCAAACGTCCAAAACTTCAGTTTTGGCTTTCTTCGATGCTCCGAGTCCGTTTTCGCGTCTATTTTGCACCAAAACGTTTCCACCTCATCCCATTACTCTCCAGAAGTGTCGAACAGTCTAGGATACTGCAGTCATTTCGTCAGTTAGGCCCCAGGGGTACTACATCGGGTCCTATTTCCCAAACAGTGTGAAACAAAAACTTGAGGAGGATCTGAAGAATTTACTACAGGGAGACCGCACAGTGCAGGAGTATACTCGAGAGTTCACAAGACTCCTGAACTGTGTACCATTCGCCGCGAGAGACGAGGCTCACAAGGTTTACTTGTTCGAGCAGGGACTTAGGCGGGAGATTTTCACTTTGGTTCAGGCGCAGAGGTTGCAGACCTTGGATGCGTCGATTCAGCAGGCATTGTGGGTCGAGCGAGGAGCCTTGACGACGAGAGAGCGGGCGGCCGCACTGAGTCAAGGTCTGGATAGGAAGCGCTCGGCTCCAGGCGACGAAGGACAGACCAGCAGCAGACGTCCGCCGAGGCCCCACGATCACGTTCTCAGGGTCGTGGGTTTTTGGGGCGACAGCGGTCTGGTGGATTCCGTCAGCAGGGACGGCAGCAGAGGGGAGCGCCGAGATGTGTCATCTGCGGAGGACCACATTGGCCTAGGCTGTGCTAGCAGAGAGAGGGCCGGTGCTTTGGGTGTGGTCAGCCAGGATATCTACGGGCAGCTTGTCCCCGAGCAGCGTCGCCAGCACCATCGACAGCATCAGCACCCCCAGTTTATCAGCAGACTTATGGAGCTCCACCGATTCATAGCCAGACAGACCGAGCTTCAGCGCCACGCCCGGCTGAGCGGCGACAGCAGAGCGGCAGGGTATATGCGGCTCAGGTTGAGGACTCCACGGTAGCAGATCATGTGGTGGCAGGTATCATTTTAATTTCTGGCATTAGAGCTCATGCATTATTTGATACCGGTGTATCACATTCATTTATTAGTCGAGCATTTGCATCACTGCATGGACTAGTGATAGGGCCTTTACCACATGCACGAGAGGTGCAGATTCTCGAGCATGTTTTGCATGTGGCGGAGTGTTGTTGGGCTTGTCCAGTGCAGCTTGGACCTTGGGTGATGCCCGCAGACTTATTGGTCTTGGGGCGATTGCAGGATTTTGATGTGGTGCTCGGCATGGATTGGCTGGCGCGCTACTTCGCGGCGATCGACTGCGGCGAGAGGACCGTGACGTTTCGCGAGCCAGGCCAGGAGGAGTACGCGTATAGGGGCTGCAGGAGCACATTGTTCGCGACGTGGATTTTGTCGGCACGAGCGAGACAGATGATGAGTCGAGGATGTATTGCATTCCTGGCGACTATTGTAGAGGTGCCTACGGTGGCACCGGGACTCGAGGACATTACTGTAGTCCGCAAATTTTCTGATGTGTTTCCTCCTGAGTTGACTGCTATGCCACCAGACAGGGAGGTCGAGTTTGTGATTGACGTAGTGCCGGGAACTGCGCCAATCTCGAAGGCACCCTACCGAATAGCACCGGCTGAGCTGAGAGAGCTTAAGGCGCAGCTTCAGAATTTGATGGACAAGGGGTTTGTGAGACCCAGTGTATCGCCTTTGGGAGCGCCGGTGTTATTCGTGAAGAAGAAGGATGGTTCACTTAGACTTTGCGTAGATTATCGAGAGTTGAATAAAGTGACCATCAAGAACAAGTATCTTTTGCCGCGCATCAATGATTTGTTCGATCAGCTGCAAGGATCTTGTGTCTTTTCGAAGATTGATCTGCAATTCGGTTACCACCAATTGAAGGTGAAGGCCGAGGATATACCTAAGACGGCTTTCAGGACACGGTATGGGCATTATGAGTTTACAGTGATGCCGTTTGGACTGACTAATGCCTCTGCAGCATTTATGGATTTGATGAACCGAGTGTTCAAGCCGTTTTTGGATAGATTTGTAGTGGTGTTCATTGATGATATCCTGATCTACTCTCGGAGTGATGCTGAGCATGAGGAGCCCTTGAGGATAGTGCTGCAACTTCTGAGGGAGAAAAAGTTGTATGCCAAGTTGAAGAAGTGCCAGTTTTGGCTGTGAGAGGTAGCTTTCTTGGGCCATGTGATTTCAGCCACTGGAGTGGCAGTGGAACCGAAGAAGGTTGATGCTGTTCGGGATTGGCCCAGACCGACGACGGTTACCGAGGTGAGGAGTTTTCTTGGATTGGCTGGTTACTACCGATGGTTTGTGGAAGGCTTTGCGAAGCTTTACACACCCCTCACTCGTCTAACGAGGAAGGGGATCAAATTTGTTTGGAGTGATAAGTGCCAGCGTAGCTTTGAGGAGCTGAAGGAGAGACTGATGTCTGCTCCCATCCTTGCCCTTCCAGTTATGGGAGAAGGATTCGTGATCTTTAGTGATGCATCTCTCAGGGGCCTCGGATGTGTTTTGATGCAGCATGGTAGGGTAATTGCTTATGCCTCCCGGCAATTGAAGGATTACGAGAAGAATTACCCTACACATGACTTGGAGCTGGCAGCTGTAGTGTTTGCACTGAAGCTGTGGCGGCATTACTTGTACGGTGAGCACTGCGAGATTTTTACAGATCATAAAAGTCTCAAGTATCTGTTCACCCGGAAGGAATTGAACTTGCGGCAACGCCGGTGGTTGGAATTGTTGAAGGATTATGATATTAGCATCCAGTACCACCCCGGCAAGGCAAATGTAGTGGCAGATGCGTTGAGCAGGAAGTCAGTGCAGAACCTGAGCATGATGATCACTCAGCAGGCGCCTTTACTTGAGGAGTTGCGGCGACTTGAGCTTGAGGTGGTGTCCCCTGGGGTTACTGCAAAACTTATGTCTTTAGTTTTGCAGCCCACTCTGTTGGATAGGATACGAGAGAAATAGAGTGCGGACCCCTATTTGAGGAGGATTCGAGATCAGATTGCCAGTGGACAAATAGGGGACTTTGGTGTTGACAGTTCGGGAGTACTGCGGTACAGGGACCGACTGTGTGTGCCTCGGGATTCAAAGATCTGAGAGGAGATTTTGAGAGAGGCACATTACTCGCCTTATACGGTTCACCCCGGTGGAACCAAGATGTATAAGGATTTGAAGGCACACTATTGGTGGAATGGAATGAAGTGGGATATTGGGAGGTTTGTGGCTCAGTGCCTGACTTGTCAACAGGTAAAGGCAGAGCACCAAATACCTGCTGGCAAGCTTCAAAGTCTCCAAATACCTAAGTGGAAGTGGGACCAGATCACCATGGACTTCGTCGTGGGATTACCGAGGACGCAGGCTGGTTTCGATGCCATTTGGGTGATAGTGGACAGACTGACTAAGTCTGCTCACTTCTTACCAGTGCAGACTACTTGGTCCAGGGATCGACTTGCTCAGTTGTATTTGGACAAGATAGTGAGGTTGCATGGAGTGCCTACCTTGATTGTGTCGGATCGAGACCCGCGATTTCTCTCGCAGTTTTGGAGGAGTCTACAGACAGCACTGGGTACTCAGCTCCGGTTTAGCACGGCATTCCACCCTCAGACTGATGGTCAGTCTAAGCGGACCATTCAGACTCTAGAAGACATGTTGAGAGCGTGTGTCCAAGACTTTGGTGGAGGGTGGCATCGACACTTAGGACTGGTTGAGTTTGCGTACAACAACAGCTATCAAGCGAGCATCCAGATGGCTCCGTTTGAGGCGTTGTATGGACGCAAGTATCGATCGCCCTTGCATTGGAGTGATGTGGGTTAGAGGAAGACCGTGGGTCCTGACATCCTGTTGGAAGCGGAAGAAAAGGTCAAGATGGTTCGATGACGTCTTGAGACCGCCCAGAGTCGACAGAAGAGCTATGCGGACACTAGGAGACGAGACTTGGAGTTTCAGGTTGGAGATAATGTATTCCTGAAAGTCTTGCCGTCCAGAGGGATTCGCAGATTTGGAGTTCGTGGAAAGCTTAATCCACGGTTCATTAGCCCGTTCGAGGTGTTAGAGCGAGTGGGGCCGGTAGCGTACAGGATTGCCCTACCACCGCGACTTTCCGGGGTCCACGATGTGTTTCATGTCTCGGCCTTGAGGAGATATGTGTTCGACCCCTCCCACGTGATTGACTTCACTCCACTTGAGTTGGCTGAGGACCAGAGGTACGAGGAGCGACCGGTGCGGATTCTTACTCGCGAGGCGAAAGAATTGCGCAACCGGGTCATACCGTATGTGAAAGTGCAGTGGAGTAATCACGAGGAACGTGAGGCGGCTTGGGAGCTGGAGACGGTGTTGCGGGAATCCTATCCCTACCTTTTCGAGAGTTCTACTTGAGATATGAGTTTAAGTATCGAGGAGGAAACTTTTTGTAGGGGGGAAGGATGTAGTACCCCTGGGACCTAACTAACAAAAAGACTGCAGTATCACAGACTGGTCGACAATTCTGGAGAGTGTCGGGATGAGTCGGAGTCGCTTTGGCGCGAAATAGACGCGAAAACGAAATCAGAGCACGAAACTAAGCCAAAACTGAAGTTTTGGATGTTTGATAGTTTAGGGCGCCCGAAAGTTGGGTTTAGGGCGCCCGAAAGTTGGGTTTAGGGCGCCCAGTTGTTGAGTGCCTGTCTTGTAATTTTACTAAGTCATTTTGGATCCAGATTAGGGCGCCCGAAAAGTGAGTCCGGAAGTTCACCTCGTGAGTATCGAACGTGCTGACACGTGTGCTGTGGTAGGTGTGCTCCGTCGGACCACGTAAGTGTGCACCAGACCGCCGAGCGGAAATCCCGAAGTGTTGGGTTTGTGCAGCCTGGAGAAGTGGGCGCCCATAAGTTAAGTTTTGGGCGCCCGAATCCTGTTTTTCCAGCAAAACTTCAGGTTAGCAGTTATTGGTCTTGAGGCTTATTTTATTCCTTCCTTCGGCTATAAATAGAGGAGGACGAACCCCCTGAAGCCCTTTTGCTTCCCTTTCATGGTGAGCTCTGGAAAATTGCAGGAAACCCCTCTAACTCCTCCAAATTCCATCTTTCCCATTGAAGACTTTGGATTCCAGCAGAATTCCAGCGTCGACCTGTGGCGTTTCAGCTCGTGTGCAGTGTAGGAGTGTCCAAATTCTGTGAAACTTAGTTTGTTGGATTGTGGACTCGTAGTGGACGGTGTGAGATCCTTCCAACTGCAATTTGGACAGGTATGTACGCTACAGTTGCCATTTTACTGGACCCCTTGTGTTCTTGAGCTGAAATTTGGGTTTTCCTTTAGTCTTATTGATCCAAATCTCTATGGAGCGGGATTTTTAAAGTAAGGATTGGTTTTCCCTCATCCCTTGCTGATTTTGAAGCCCTTCCCACCTGGATTTGAGATTTCAAAGGTGAGTTTTAGCTCAGATTTAGAGATTTAAGCTTAAGTGCTGATTTTTAGAAGTATTGATGGATTTCTTGGGACTTTTGAATCCAGATCTTGAGGAAAGCTTCATTGATGGATTTGGATTGATTCCTCACTTTGTTTGGGAGGTTTGTGACCCTACTCCACTGGTTTTATAAGTTGGAATTCTCAATTTGGGCTAAATTGCTTAAAGGGCTGACGTGCTGAAATTCTGGATGCAGAATCTGGGCATCCAGAAGTGGGTCTGATTTCTGTTAGAGCCCTGTTTGGAGATCGATTCGAACTCGCTTTTGGCTGAGAATTGGTGGCATTGTTCTTGAGCCTCTCCTGGTGAGTTAGGTGAATTTTCACTGCATTTGGACAATGGAATTAGATTTTATCACATGTTGAACTCACTGATCGTGCTGCCAGGCTGCAGTTCTGGGCTGATGTTCTGGGCGCCCAGAACCTGAGCGTGGAGGATCCAAATCCTGTTTCTCAGCTGAATTGACTTCAGCTTCGGCTGATTTCGTGTGAGGGCTTTCTACTTGACTCCTAGCCGTGGTTGGATAGCGTTTGAGGTGGGTTGATGTTGCCGAAAGCTTCGGAATTCCTCCTAAGTTGTAGAGAGTGCAGCATGCTGTTTTATTATCTGTTCTTTTTATGCAAGTAGCTCGAATTCAAGAATTTGCATGTCCTCACATAAAATCTGAATTTGGAGCATAACTTAATGATTTTAGACATGATTTATATGCTGAGCTGGGATTTGACTTAGGAGAAAACTCGTGAACCTACAACCGTCACTTTTCGAAACTGTTAACAGATTTAGCTCTAGGAGCCGTTTCTGTTCTTGTATCACCGCTGTTAGTGCGAGGTGGATACTTAGATTGTTGTAGGACGAGTTTACGCTCATGCTGAGGTGCCGAGCTTATGTATGCAGCAGGGTTAGACTGTTTGGTACTTTCGGGTGCCGTCGGGGCCGACGGTGGACTCAGATTTCTTCTGTTGCATCAGATTGTGCCGTGGGCACGTGAGCCTTGGTTGTTAGACCGACTTGACCCTTTTATTTTGATTTTAGCCTGTGTTTACCTGATTGAGCTGTCAGATTCGCAATTACACTCGGCTGGGTCGCCCCCACGAGTGCCACTCCGGAGTTGGACTTTTGTGCGTCGCAGTAGTCCCGGTTGGGTGCTGCTTTACACCGAAAATCCTCGTGGGTGAAGTACGGTGCAGCTTAGGGTACAGGTGGGACTGGTCTGTTGAGGTTCCGATAGACTCGAGTCAGTTTGGGCAGTTTATTCATAGTGAGAGTTGCTTTTACTCCTGTGATTATTATGCATAGTGGTAGGGTAGTGGCATTACAGCTATAGAGTTTATTCCAGCTTACTTTATTAGTTCTTTACCTACCAGCTATACTGTTAGTCTCGTAGACTTAGTGAGTGGACCGTTGGGGTTGGTAGCGGTACCCACTGAGGACTACTTCTTTTGATAGTAGTTCTCACACCCATTGTTGCCATCTTTTCTTGCAGAACCTTCGACTGTTGCGGCTGCTGCTTCTTTTCCTGCTGATCGAGGTAAGGGAGTCGCGAGCTAGATCCCTACCCTCCCCAGTTTTTCCTAGAGGAGGACCCTACTGGAGATAGTTTTATTTTGGGATGTGCCATGTACATATATTGTGAACTTGTTGTTCCTATGAGAGGTGGTTTTGTACCTATTTTGGCTTTAGAGGAACTGTTGTATTTTGAATCCTATATGTTCAGGTGGCTTTTGTTTTATTAGTATGATCTTATTTCAGCTCTATATATCTCTTGTAGTTGCTTGTATTTATTTTTACTGGTTAGCTATCGCTTCGTATACATAGAAAATTCTATGTATACGACGGATCTGTTTGCGAGCCCGGGGAAACGAGCAATCCGGGGCGTGACACCTGAGCTTGTGACAGACGAGTACCTGTGATATGTGGCGAAAGATGAATCGATGGGGTCGTGTATTTAATATGCCTCTAATAGGATGTTAGAGGTAGATTCAAGGTGTGGTTTATTCTCAGCCGAGGGTGTTCGTGTTTGCGGCCGACAACATGAACCTGAGTGATGAGAATAGGCGCCCTTGTATAGCTTTCGCCTAATGTGAGTCCGTGTCTGTATTAATTATTTGTACTTGACCTAGAAGGTCGAGGATTTGGCCAAAATTGTCGTGTTTCAGGAAATGATGGCGTCGCGTAGGCGATCTCGGACGAGATCGACGCGAGATGGGCCAAGTGAGGTCCCTGAGCAATCCGGGGCGAGTGGAGACTCGAAGCTCCGTGAACAGTTGGCCACACTCGTTGGAGTGGTGAGGCAACAAGCTGAAATGGTGCAGCGACAGCAGGAGGCTGGCCTACTCCAGGAGGAGCAGATTAAGAAGCTCAGGAGATGTTGGCACAACAAGCGGCTACAGCCCGGACAGGTCAAGAGCCACTTGTGCCTCCAGTCGGTACCTCTAACGTGACTGAGGGAGTAGCGGCGGCTACCGTGCCTATAGCAGCGCGCCGTGTAACGTCAGGAGCCGCAATAGGTACTCCTCAAGTAGATTCAGGTATCTTGGCCCCTAGTTATGCGGAGATGGAGGCGGAGAGGGAGCGAGCTCTGGCGGCCCTCATGACCTTTAGGGTGCGTTTGGTTCGAGTTATGTGGTATTACAGAGTATGTCGACATATTCAGGTATCTTGGATTCTGAATCAGATTACTACTGATGTTGCATTACTGTGTTTGGTTTAATGCAGTAATATAATGTTAGATTACTGTATATATAGAATTACTATGTTTGGTTCAATTTATAAAACTCAGTAATCTTGACAATAAAGTATAGTCTATTCCAAAATTGCCCTTATAGTCATATTTGATAAACCTTGTTTATTGTTTACAAAGAATATTCTTTTACAAAATTTTATTTAAATAATTTATTTTTCTAAAATTTTAAATTTTAAATCTTAAATTTGAACAAAAATAAAAAATTTAATATTTTAATTTAAAATATAAATATTAAATTTATAAATTTAAAATTTAAATTTAAATTTAAATTTAAATTTAAATTTTAAAATATAAATTTAAAATTTAGAATTTTAAATATAAATTTGATTTTTAAATTTTAGAATTTAAATTTTAAAATTTAAAAATTTAAAATTTAAAATTTAAAATTTAAATTTAAATTTTAAATTTATAAATTTTATATTTATATTTTAAATTAAAATATTAAATTTTATATTTTTGTTCAAATTTAAGATTTAAAATTTGAAATTTTAAAATTTAAAATTTGAGAATTTAAACTTAAAATTTGAAAATTAAAATTAAAATTTTAAGTTTTATATTTTAAATTTTAAATTTTAAATTCAAAATTTTAAATTCAAAATTCAAAATTTGACAATTTAAAATTTTAAATTAAATTTTTTTAAAATAACGTATTGAAAGGGTTTCTGGAGTTAGAGGGGTAAACTTGTAATTTACACAATATGCAAGATTACTTATCTACAGTAATGCAAGATACACCCTCCCCCCCTCGGTAATATTTTCGGTGTAATCTTACACCTTTGTAATGCTGCAATACCGAGCAGATTACATACCGGATGACCCAAACGTAGTAATCCTGACAGGATTGTCTATAATCCTGCCAGGATAACCCGAACCAAACGCACCCTTAAGAGATTCAATCTGCCTACCTTCGACGGAGACACTGTGGATCTGTGGGTCGTGGAAACATGGATCGAGTCCATAGAAACCCTATTTGAGGATCTGTACACCCTGGAACGGGACAAGGTACACCTAGCCGCACATTGTATGAAAAAGTCGGCGAAGGTGTGGTGGAAAGGGGTCAAGCGAGACCGATCCTCTTGTCTTCCTCCGGTCACTTGGGACGAGTTTCGAGGATTAGTGTTCTCTGCTTATTTCCCTGACAGTGAAAAGAGGAAGCTTCAGGAAAGGTTCAAGAAGCTGCGACAAGGAGACCGCACTATGAGGGAATATGAGCGGGAATTCTCTAGCATTGTAAATTGTATCCCATATGTAGTGCGGGATGACAAGGACAAGGCCGACTGCTTCGAGAGAGGACTTTGGCCAGAAGTCTTTATAGTGGTCCACTCGCTCAAGTTGCAAACTTTTGCCGAGGTGCTGGATCGGGCCTTGTGGGTAGAGTAAGGCAATGCATTCACGCGGGAGGAGCGCGAGTCTTATGACAAGGAAAAAAGGAAAGGACAACCATCGAGCGGATCTGGTGGTCAGTCGAGTTCTAGACAAGCCCCGACGTGTTCGCGCTCGCGATCCCGAGCCCCGGGAACCTACCATACTCGGTCCTCGGCGAGGTGCATTATTTGCGGGGGGCCCTCATCACCCACAACAGTGTGAATAACGAGAGGGCAAATGCTTCAAATGTGGGCAACCGGGCCATACGCGGGATGAGTGCCTGCAGGGGGATAGCCGGGCCCTGACACTGGCGACAGCTTTCTCCTCTCCGAGACAACCTGCGGGTATGCCACTTGCGGCAAGGTCTGGAGAGCGTGCGTCGATATTAAAGGCAACCGGGGGGTTCACGACGGGCGCCAAGTGGCCACAGGTATGCGACCCAGGTTGAGGAGCCTACTGCTACCGACGACGTCGTGGCAGGTATGATTTAATTGAAAAAATTATATGTAGATCATGATGTGACATTGGAGCATTGAAGCATTGCATGCATTTATCATGTGGTCATTTGCTACTATTCAGGTATAAATATAGTAGGGACCAGGTGTATGGGTAAGTGTAGTATACATGTATGCTCATGTCATGATAGTTCATCGCCTACCAAAGCGGATAGGTGATTAGATAGTGCTAGTGAATTGCTGGTAATGAGCCGAGGATAGGGCTCGAGGTAGGAATGGAAATGATGGACTGACTCTCAAGGCAATGTGAGTAGCCGATTGCGAGAGCCGCGTCATGACACTTGAGGACATCCTTGTAGTCCGAGAATTTCGGATGCCGTTTCGGCAAACCGAATGGTGAAAGTGGAAACACTGTTGCGAAAATAGTAAGACAGTCGCCAACCTCTGGCGAGTGGGTCTAGTAGTACCTCAACCCGAGGTAGGGAATTTGTGCTTGTGTAGTTGGTGTGCATAGGCAAGAGTACCTATTGCTTGTCCTAGCGTGGAAAAGCATAGAAGCGTAGAACGCTCGAGGATTGGTACTCGTGGAGTACGGGTTTTGTTCAGCCGAGAGGGTTTGTTGGCAGTAGCAGTTGAACATTATTAAGTGTGAAAGAGGCCATGGACCGCTCGAAGGGCTGGTGGCTCGCACTAGGTGCTTAGGAGCCGGTAGAGATGTGTGTCGCTCGGTAGAGCTTGTTAGTTGTGTGTAACGACGGTGGCAGGTATTGCTCGGGGACGATCCGTGCCCGGACCCTGTGTGGACTGTGGAACCTGTGGCCGTATGGACAGGCGTGTTACGGATTGTATATTGGCATATTTCGTGAAGTGAGTCGGAGTCTTGAAGGTTCGAAAAAGAAAATATGAAGTTTGAAGGCTTGGAGACTCGATATTCGAATTCACGATGTTCGGTAAGTTTAAATAAAGTTAGTGGTGATTTATGAACATTTACAAGTGTCTAAAAGACATTAGAATAGGTAAAAAATGATTAAAAATACGAAAATTAAGTTTTCCAAGTTTCAGGTTCCGGACCCTGTTGGAAGGTCTGGAACCCGTAAGCTTTCTTGGCTGGTAGGCTGTCAAGGTCAGGACCTTGGCAAGCAAGGTCAGGACTTTGAACTTCTGGAAAACTTCAAGGTCCGGACCCTGCATCCAAGGTCCGGACCCTGACCCGTCGTGATTTTTCGAAAACGTATTTTTTCAATCCTACTATGATTCTAATGTCTCCTAAACCTATAAATAAGATATGTGGGTGTCTCTAAAACGTGGTTAAGCATATTTTATCTTTTAGAAACCCTAGAAGCTTGTAGGTAGCCGTCCTTCTCATCTTCTACAACAAGCTTCTCTCAAATTGATTCTTGGTGCCCTAATTCTTAATGTTCTTCTAGAATCAATTTGAGAATTGCTTAGAGATTATTCCCACAGATTTTTAATGGTATTCTAAGCAATAGATCATCACCGACTTTATTGTTCTTGCTCCGGACGGAGTGCGCTCGTGGATTCGAGTGGGCGTCGTGGATTCGGCGTGATAAAGACTTCGTGGATTCAAAGTTGAGCGTCCGTGGATTCGGACGTGGGGCGTGGACAACCCGGTGACGTGCACGAGATACGAAGGAGGTAAAAGAGAGGTCGAGTCCGTGGAGTCGGTAATCACCTTGTAATCTTTTACTCTTAGTGGATTATTTTTTCGCGTGTTGGTCCCGTGCGTTTTTCTCCAAATTAGAGTTTTCCCACGTAAATCTCGGTGTGCTGATTTTTATCTTCCGCATTTATTTTTATTGCGTCGAGATTTGTGGTTTGGCGTTATACCTATTCACCCCCCTCTAGGCATTGATAGTATCTAGATAGATCCTAGGGTTCCCCATAACCTACAAGGCGCAGTCAGCTGTGTGTGACAGCAGCCCGAGACCTGAGGGTAGGGCAGAGATTTATGGTCGGGGCGGTAGTCCGAGCTAGGACCCGGGAACGTGGAATGCCATGTGTGAGACTATGTAATCGATAGTACACCGAGAGTGTAGATATGACCCAACTCGGGGAACTTGTAGTTGTTCGGGGGTCTTGGTTGCTCCTGGTTGGAGTATGTGTGCGAAGTCTCAAGTGAGGACTCCGCCAAGTGATGATTGAGTCTGTGCCTGCGAACTAGAGACGTTACGCAATGACGAGACAGATTTTAGGCTGTAGGCCTACGTAGGATTGGTGGTCTGTGGATCATTCGTGGTAAACCGAAGTAAGCAGTTTAGCCAAAGGCTCTAATAGTAAGAGAGCGTAGATTGTGGACAAGAGGACCGTGGGTAGTGACCAAAGGAGCGAAGGCTCGGTCATACCTCTCTCCTGGTTGGTGAAGTCACCAACCACCGACTCTGGCACTATCGATGAGATGAAATTGAATTCACGAATGGAGTATTCGTGTGGACTCATCGCGAGAACGACGTGATGTTGACCCATAGCTGATGAGAGTAGAGGGAAGTGCTCTTTATGACACATTGGAATAGTAAGAGTCACGGGGTTTTGAGGACTAGGCTCTCAAGTGAACAGGAACTTGGGGATGTGCTGAAATGTGCCATCTCGCCGTAGAGCTAGAAGTCCACGTGTGGTTGGACCACTCATGATTGGGCGATGCACCAATGATATTACTTTTAAGCAATGCCGGTGATCGGAACTGGTGAGTCCCACAGTGGAGCGGTAGATGACCGCAATCCCTTGGAAGTGCCACTCGAGCGAAGGGTGAAGTTGGATTGAAATACAGGGCAAGATAAGTCCTCGCTATGCCGGTCCGTGAGAGGTGTTGGAGCGTTTAAGGTCATTACATATCGACTTACGCTGCCATCGAGACTTGCGGGATTTCATAATGTATTTTATGTACCACATTCCGCAAGCATGTTCATGATCGGACCCACGTCCTTGATTATGAGCCACTTGAGCAATCACGAAGATCGCAAAGCGACCTAGGAGTGGGAAAACATGATGATACCCTCACTAACTCGACAAGTCGGATTGAGGTGTAATCTTAGTTTCGCGGACGAAACTCCTTTTAAGGAGGGAGGAATGTAGTGTACCGAACTTCTACAGTTGTGGAATTCTAGTGGAAGTAGCTTAAAAAGCTATTTAAATAGTTCCGGCGAAGTTTGGGGAGTATTTGAGTGTTTTCGGCGCGAACCAGGTGCGAAAATGGACTCCAAAAAGTCAAACATGTTAAAGCTGCAGAATTTGTATTCAGTACCAGTACTAGAATCTGGGTACAGGTAAGCAATACAAAATGGAGAGGAACTAGCTCTCGGGGAACCTGAGTACCGATACTGAAAAACTGTGTACCGGTACTGAAATCTGAGTACCGGTACGCAATAGGAAAGCTGAGAATCCAACGTTCGGGTTCTGAGGAACTGGATTTCGGGTACCGGTACTAAATGCCCGCGTACCGGTACGCAAATTTGGGTACCGGTACGCAGTTCTGCAGATGCAGTTTTGAAGGGTATTTTGGTAATTTCAAGGTGGGGGCCTATATAAAGGGGAGCCCTTTCCCATTTTCTCTGTTAACCCACACACGCACACACAGGGAAAGAAAAGAGAGAGAGAAGCTCCTCTCTCTCACTCTCTTCATCTTCTTCTTCTTCTCCAACTATTGGAGCTTGGGAGATCAAGCTTGGAGAAGGGATTTGGAGATGGAGAGGCTTCTTCTTGAGCAAGAAGAGGTGGGAAACTTATGGCTAAGGTGAGGTTTCTTGGGATTTAAGGTTAGGGTTTTGGATTTAAACCTTGTAATTGGATTTTTATCAAACCCTAAGCGAATCTAGTGTACAAATTGTAGAGATTAGCAAAAGAAATTAGATTTTGCCAAAGATTTTGGAAAATCCTAGGTCAAAAGAGGGTTTTTAGATTTGAAGGGTTTAAAAATTGTTTGAACCTTTAAAACCCTAACTGGAGGTTAGAAAATCATGTTGGGAAACTTGATTTCATGGAATAAAATTATTTAGGGTTTCGAAAGGGGTAAGGAATCCTTTTTGTTGTTGTAGGACAAGAAGCTTGGATTTAAGCTCATAGCCAAAGAGAGAGCCTAATTGCAAGTGTCTACAAGCAATTAGGAAGCTTTGTGAGGTGGGTTGTGCTTCACCGAAGTGATTAGGTCACTTTCACGTCGAAAGAGTAAAATTTAATATTGTTTTACTTGATGCATGTAATGGTAGATTAATTGAAGAAATGAGTAGGTATAGATTGTATGCTACTTAGGATAAATTAACCACCATTGGACGAGAACACTAGGCAAGTGGAAACATATAGGTTTTATATATATATATATATGAGTATGCCTAGGTGTGGACATTGAACATAGGTCGATTAACTCTAGAAAAATTAGAGAACTCGACAAGTAAGGAATCAAGGACTAGATGTCACATGAATCCTAGGTGTGGACAACTACGATAAGGAAAGAATATGGTTGAACTAGAAAACCTAGTGTTATTGAACATAGGTTGGAGAGTATAGTGGTAGGGAGACCACATGGACATGAGAACATGGACCTATAAAGGTTGACAGTATAGGATAAATAGCGAACCCTTGAGACTTGGAAAGTGGATTCCGGAATCCCTAGACTGAAGCTTGCAGGTATGTTGTGGTATATTCCTCGCCTGGCAAGTGACTGGTGGCTGCAGGTATGTGTTGTATTCCTCGCCTGGCAGCGATTGATAGTTGCAGGTATGTGTGGTATTCCTCGCTTGGCAGGGCTATAGGCCGCAAGCATGTGTGGTATTCCTCACCTGACAACGGTTCATGGTTGTGGGCACGTGTGGTTCATTCCTTGCCCGGCAAGTGAATCATCGTTGTGGGCATGTGTGGCTTTAGCCTCGCCCGGTAAGCGACTTATTGTCGAGGGTATGTGTGGTATTCCTCGCCCGATGGATGACCTATAGTCGGGTGGATTGAAGGTTGAGGTGCATGTGGCATGTCCCCCCCTCAGGCCTGGACAATAAGCGGTAGTCCGCTGATGATTGACTCAAGAGTGAGTCGGGTGTATAGCTTGGCTAAGGTAAGAGAAACCTTAGGAGCAGATGATATAGGAAATGGATAGTGAAATATAAAGTAGAAAAGGTAGATCTACTTGCATGATTTTTATTATCGCATTTACTTGAGGCATAAGCATGATGTTTTATTATTTGCATATAGTAGAGTTATATGCTTACATAGTTACATGATGTTTACTAACCTGCTTATGTTGCCTCCTTTGAACCTGGTGGGTCGAGCTCTTCCCTTGGATGGCCGTACCCACTGGGAACTATGTTTATAGTTTTCACCCCCATATTTTATAGGTCCACACGTAAGCGGTGCGGCGCCGTGAGGAAAGGACGTAGCTCGATAGTTAGCGTCCTACCACTGTGACCAGAGATAGATGTACCCTGGATCAGCGTAGCTCAAGGGTATAGAAATGAAAAGAAAAAAATTGTAATAGCAATCTGATTATATTTGAAAAAGAAAAATGTAATATGTAAATTGAATGAGGCGAATGCTTGTAATAGCGTAGTTATTTATGTTTATGATGCTTTCCTTATACAATCTGGACATGATTTCTATTCCTGTTTGGAATGTCTTGCATTGTACTAATTTTTACGCCTTCGGCGAACAGGGGAAACTCTGTCTGTTCGGCGGGTCTGGCGCACGCGCCCGTGTGGGGCTTCTTCCACCTATTTGGGGAAAGGACGGTGGGGCGTGACAGAAGCAGTTTGAAGTGCAGGGTAAGCTAAGTTTCGGTATATTGGACCCTATTCGTGTCGTTTGTTCTGAGCCGTGTGAGCTACAAGAGGGTATGTCAGTGTATATTTTCACTCACGCGGGAAAAGAACCGTGGAATTCTGTGATTTCATGTGTTAATGTTCCGTGGAGCTACATGAAAAGTAAACCACCACATGGAAACTCGAGAGTATTATGTGAAAAACAGTATCCTCACCTCTCCGATCTGTCGAGCTGAGTAATGAATCTATGTTTCGCGGACGAAACTTTTTTTAAGAGGGGTGGAATGTAATATACCGGCTTTTTAATATAAAAGCAAATGTAAATAAAAATAGTATGAGATACTCATTTTCTTGAACTTAGAGAACTAAAAGATAATTTTGGTATGATTTGTGGTGGAATTGGAATAACAAAGGAGATTTTGAATTTTTATACGGAACGGGGCTTATACTACAGTTGAAAAATTGACAGTGGTGAAAAATTCTGAAAATTTGGAAATTTGTCGAGACTATTTTTCTGAGGCTAAATTTAAAGTTTCGTGTCATTTGAATGTCCGAGCAGTGAAAACGGAGCCTAACTGCAATCTGTTAAAGATTTTAGTCGGTAAAGCTTTCGGTGACCTAAAATGATTCAAAACTGAAAAGTTAAGATAAATTACTTTTGATCAACTTTAATTGAGTTTACCTATCAAATTTGAGCACAAACGGATATTCAGAAAGGCTCTAATAGGATGTATCATATCAGAATTGGACTAAAATTAGAATCTTTGCTACTTAAGGACTTATTGGCATTTTGTAGCACATTAGCGGAATTCCACTAATGCATATGAGAGCTTTTTTGAAGCTCCCATCTCCTCCAACCTATACGTAGAGAGAGAAAGAAAAGGAGAAAAAGAAAGAAAGAAAAGAGGTTTGGAGGATCTTGGGTTGTCCAACGAGCCGATCGAGCATGCGTGCGAGTATAACTTTTCCGGCGTTTCGACATCGGGGTTAGTATTTTTACATTTCAGCTTTTTTGATGGATTTTTGATTGTGGGTTTTATGAGAGGAGGTGCTAATGAATTTTTATGAAAATTGAGAAGTTAAGATCGATTTCCATGCATGTTATGTGCCAAACTCGCGTGCTTTTTTGCCGTGGGATTTTTCGAGCGTGTTAGCGTGTGCTCGCTGCCGCGTGGCCTGGGGGGAAAAAGCTGTTGGTGCAGCAACTACAGGAGCTGAAGCCGCTGTAATTAGCAGCAGCTCCAGCAGCCACAACAGCAGCAGCAGCAGGCGCAACAGTTTCGGATGTTGCAGCCACAGTAGTTTGCTTTCGGGACTCCAATCGAGTCAAATTTTGCTCAATTTCGAAATTGAAGTTGATCTGTGGTGTTGATGGTAGTGAGCTTCAAGTTGCATCTTATTTTAGGCGAAATTAGGTGAATTGGTTGAGTTAATTGACGATGCGAGCTGAAATTCGGATCTTAGTGGATTTTTCCTAAGTTCTTCGTCCAACTTCTCTATTTGAGTTGTAGGCACCAAATTGGACTCTTGATGGTATTCTAGTATGGAAAAAGGAGTTTGTGGACTTATTCTTTCTCCTAAATTTCAGATTAGTGGAGGTGCAATTTGTTTTCATTTTTTTAGCTATTGAGCTGAAATTGTAGAGATTCATGTATTTTATTGATCTTTTCGAATCCGTTTCTTCTAGTTACTCTATCGAAGGATCTTTGCTGGCTTTTACTGCAATTCTGGCTGATTGAAAGTTATTCCAGGCTGAATGTGAAGGTTAGTTGAATTAAATTCGTTAGAAATCAAAACTTGAACTAAATAGGATTTTTAATGATTCTTTGGACTTTGGGCGTCCTAGCAAGTTTTGGGCTAAAATTCCTAAAGTTTTGGAACCCATGCCGATTACTTGAGCTGAAAGGAAGGTCCTCAAACAGTGGATTTCTTGCCGTGGTTGGATTAGCGATACGAGGTGGGTTTCGAGTCGCCGAAAACGACGAACTTTCTTCTATGTCTTTTACTATGGGCACGTATGTGTATATGATATATATGTCGGTAGAGGGCGATGTTAGCATGAAATTGAGTAGAGAATTAAAATTTCGGCATAGTTGCATGTGAATATTAATTTATGCCATATCATGTGAATCATAAGTCCTATAGTCATGATATAGTGAATTGTTGCTAGTGTACATATTGGATGCTCTATTACGACATTTGATTAAGGAGTAGATGTTATACATAATGTTAGATGGCTATATTAGCAGGGAATTTAGTAGAGAAATGGATTGTAGCAGGTTTGCATGTGGATATTAATGTATACACGAATTATAAGTGTAATGAACATGGTCATAATATATCGAATTGCATTAGTGTATCACTTTGCTGTATACCAGATAGGCCGAGAGAGACCGGTTGACATATTGTGCATAGCGATGAGTCTTTTATTTTTTTTATTTGCATATTACATGCCATGAGAAATGTGATAGAGGCCGTGGGTTAGCGCGGCGATAGTAAACAGATGTTTTTGGATATTTGGATATATGATGGTATTATTGTCGCATATGAATTGGTGAATATTCTATAATTGTGTTGAGGACGCCAGATTGGGTACTTGTGATCTCTTTGATCATTACATCGACCATAGCCTGCAGAGCCACATTGAGCTTGAGAGTGACATATGCTATTATACTCGGTAGGGGTCGCTACCCTTCGAGTGCCGCTCCGTAGCACTGCCTTATGATTTAGCAGAGATATTTGCCTTTGGGAAGACGGACCACCTGCGGGAGTGGTATCCGGGCTGGAGGAATAGCCTACTTGTTGACGGGCGCACCTGCGGGAGTGTAGTCCGGGCAGTAGGCAGGCGCAGGCTTGACCTGACTTCTGAGTCGGTGTAGTACACTGAACTTTAGCAAATTGCGGAGTTCTAGTGAGAGAATAGTGGCTTATACTATTCTGGAGTTTTGGGTTGAGTTTGGTGAGCTTCGGAGTGTTTTCGGGACTTGAAAAGTGCGTAAACGGACTCTGAAAGTCGAAATCTGTAAAAGTGCTGATTTTGCAATTGTATACCGGTATCTGGCTTGGGATACCGGAATTCAGTGAAGACTGGTTGTGCGCAGCTCTCGGGTTCTGCGGAATCCAGCAATTGATACCGGAATAGGTTGGCATTCCGGTATGTGCAATTCACATACCGGTACTGAAGTGATTAGTACCGGTACTGGGATTGGCATACCGGAATCCTGTTGCGCGGCCTGCTTGGCCGAGGCTCGGGTTTTGCAGAATTTGTGCAGTATACCGGTATACACATGCGCATACCGGTATACAATGCTGCAGAGTGCATCTTATGCAATTTTGCAATTTTGTTCTTTGGAGGGGCTTTTGGGGATTTTGTTACAACCATTACAACTTACCCCTTCACCCCTTCACAGCCATTGTTGGCTGAGGCTTGGGAGGAGATGAGGTAGGGTTTTTCTCTCTCTCTCTCTAGATTTTCTCTTCTCCAACCTCTCTAGATCATGTTTTGATCTCTTTTTCCTCCATTTTCTTCATGGAGGAGTGCTTCTAGGCCTTGTGGGGAGCTCGGGATGGAGGAGAGGAACTTGTTTGTGGGCTTAGCTTCAACCAAGCATGTTTGAGCTTGGTTGAGAGCTTGATTTGAGGTTAGTAAACTCTCTTACAACCTCTATTTGTGATTTTTGCTTGGATTTGGGATGAAAACCTAGTTTCATGAAAACTAGGGTTTTATTTTGGGGTTTCTTGATTGGGAGCTCTTGAGGTGGAATTGATGGGTGTAGAATGTTGTTGTAGGTCGGATTTGAAGATCCCTAACCTCAATTTGGACTTACAACAAGTTTTACTTGCTCAAGGTATTTTTCCCCCATTTACCTCATAGATTTTGGTGGTTTTCGAAATTGTTCGTTCGAAGCTTTTAACCCCTTGGAAAATTATCTTAGGGTATGAGAAGCTCGGGGGACAACTCCGTTTCGAAGTACTGCGAGGTTTCGACGGTTATCCGGTGGGTCTGACCTCACCGAAATGGGTGAACGGGGCCCCTATGTCTCCTATCTTGTTATAGGATTGATTAGATGCATAATTATGATAATTATGACATGATGAAAATTGTGATTGCATGAAACATATATGTTGTGTATGAAAAATGCATAGTACATATAGTGTGGCATTATGAGAATAACATGCATGCTAGGGTATTTGCACTAATAGTGCATTGATGCATTAGGAAATGCTAATTAAGTTATGCATGTTAGAAAAGAGTGTCATATGAGACACTACTTGGTTGTTGATCTAGTAAATTCTCTTCGCATACTAAAGTATGCTTGTATAGAGAAAAGAGAATATGGCATATGCAAGATAAGTTTGTTGCACCTCATTAGGTGATCAACTTTGATTGGCATCGTTGGCTTTGGGCTCGACCTTTTGGTCGTGGATTGATTCCATGTTTAAGACATGAGGAATGGAATTCTATTTGCATTGATAGTTGTAATTGGTTAAACATGAGTTCTTGGTTAATTGAATACTTGCATGATAGCTTTATACTCTATGTAGTAGAGGTTGTTGTAGCTCATGCATGGCATGGATTTAGTGTTTTGGCATTGTAGAATGCATGATGTATGGCATTAGAGTAATGCATGGTTTTGGCATTGTAGAATGCATAATGTATGGCATTAGAATAATGCATGGTTTTGGCATTGTAGAATGCATGATATATGGCATTAGAATAATGCATGGTCTATGAACTTAGTAAACTGAGAGATGAGCATTTACATGTTAGAGACATGTGCATATTGGTAGGGACATACCAACGGACAAATTTGAGAACAACATGATATGGTTGACATTTAGCATTATGTTTTTGACATAGTGTGAGGTTAAACATATTATGTTTCACTTAGGTGAATAAATAGGTTGACATTATGACATAATGTTAGATCCTTGGACATTGGTTGACTATTCCATGTTTTAGACATGATGAGCGTATTTTCCTATGCTATTGACTATGCTTGTTGCCATTGTGCTCTTGCGCACATGCTTGTGAGGGTCGCTCCCTACAAGCCGGCACTCCGGAGTTAGCCTATGCGACAGTTATTTCGCTTGCGACAGTTATTTCACCCGCGCAGTTTTGAGACGCCGAAATGGAACCGCCGTGGGCGAGGCTCATCCTTAGCGTGAGGGTGGTGACTACCACGGAGCCATTAGGCATGGCACAAGCCGGGATGTTACCTTGTGTAAGTCCCTTGTGGATTGGGTAAAAGCTAAGTAAACTGGTCCTAGCACATCACAGTTAGTTGATGCATTAAATGTAGTGTAGGGACATAGTAGTGAGTTATTATTTGGTGGTACTACTTAGCTTGGCACCTTTTGGATGCATGCATCATAGTTGGACATTCGTTTTAGTCATTATTTGCATGGGCATCCATAGTGGCATTATCCTATACTTATGATGAATGGTATTATGATGATGACAAAGAAAATCTTTTAACTAGTATCCATGGCATTAATTTTGACATGCATGTAACCCGGTGTGAATAAATGTTGAACATATGACAGTAGGATCATATTCATGTTCATGTAGATGTTTTAGTCATTTGGAGGCATGATAGTAGTAGAATTATCTGTTTAGCATTTAATGTTATATGCTTTATGTTCAGCTTATACTATCTTGCCTCAGTTGACCTAGCGGTGTAATTCGCCACTCTCGGCGGCTTACCCACTGGGAACTATTGTTTAATAGTTCTCACCCCCATTGTTGTTGGGTTTTTATTTCAGAGCCTTCCGCAGCAGGAGAGGCTTGGGACCGTGGCGAGGGGTTAGCAGCTAGCTAGAGCCTCTACGATGTTGTTATAGACATACCCTGGATACCTTTCATTGTATTTTGTATGAAAGGTGTATAGTTATTTTCTAGAGAGTGACCTCCTAGTATTGTTAAGATGTATAATTTTATTGTATATCTTGAGATTTTAGTTGTGATGATCTTGTATTAGTTGTAGAATTATGTTCTCGCTCTGATCACCTTGTTTAGGATGTATTTCTCATTCTACTTGATTGTTGTTGTTATAGACGCCTTGTGTACATTGTGTGTTGTTTGGGGTACACGGCGGGTCTGTGCACGTGCCTGGTAGGCTTTTACAAGGGCCCGGGGCGTGACAGTCGGTCAGTGTATGATTGGGTTATATGGTACATTTATTATGGTTATTCCAGTTGATGCATAAGAGTTATTGATTGAGATATCTTGTTTCACTTAGTGACATACTGCCTTTACTGCTTATATTGATCCTGTTACATGCATGATGGTATACTATCTATTCACTCGTATTATCCTCAGTTACTCATTTGGTTATACCTTTAGTTGATGCATGGGATTGTCTTTACTAACTTTTAATATCCTTGGTAGATGCAGGATTGATATAGATGTCATGTATGAGAGGGTTGATTATGACTTTGGATTATGGGTTTAGAGACATGATAAACATGTGGATCTACATATTAGTTTATTTATAGTCTAGTATTTCAATTTATTCTCTATTTTTGCCTCTAGTAGACCTAGTGGGAAGGCCGTTGTCACGCCCCGGATTACTCGTTTCCCCGGGCTCGCCAACAGATCCGCCGTATACATAGATTTTTCTATGTATACGAAGCGATAGCTAACCTGTAATCAAATATACAAGCAACTAAAAGAGATATAGAGCTGAAATAAAACATACTAAAAGAACCATAGCCACATGTACATATAGAATCCAAAAATACAACAGTCCCTCCAAAACCAAAATAGGGACAAATCCACAGTATATGTACATGGCTCAACTAAAAAGAGACTATCTCCAGTAGGGTCCTCCTCTAGGAACAACAGGGACAGGTAGGGATCTAGCTTGCGACTCCCTTACCTCGATCCGCAGGAACAAGAGCAGCAGCCGCAACAGACGAAGGCTCTGCAAGAAAAATGTGGCAACAATGGGTGTGAGAACTACTATCAAAAAAAGTAGTCCTCAGTGGGTACCAATATCGACCTCAACGGTCCACCCACTAAGTCTACGAGACTAACAGTATAGCTGGTAGGTAAAGAACAACAAAGTAAGCTGGAATAAACTCTACAGCTGTAATGCCACTACCCTACCACTATCCAAGTCAACTCTCAAGTAAGCATCACCAAAGTGAAAAGTCACCCCTGACCCAATCTATCGGAACCGCCAAAACAGGCTCGTCCAGCCAACTGCCTAGCCACACCGCACACTACCAAAAAGGGTAGCCGGTCCAAAATCAGATCCAACTAATCTGCAGTGACATCAACGCAAAAGAGGCCTCACTCCGGAGCAGCACTCGGGGGAGCTACCCAGCCGAGTTAGTACGCGTATCTCTGTCGAGCACAATCAGGCTCCGGCAGGCTATAATCAAATGGAAAGGGGTCAAATGGGTCAAAGACTCCAAGCTCACGTGCCCTCAGCACAAACAGAAGCTAAAACAAGAGTCTGGGTCCACCGTCAACCCCGACGGCACCCGGTAATACAAAACAGCCTAACCCTGCTGTAAATACAAGCTCGGCATCCCAGCACAAGCGTAAACTCGTCCTACAACAAACTAAGTATCCACCTCGCACTAACAGCGGTGATACAAGAACAGAAACGGCTCCTAGAGCTAAATCTGATAATAGTTCGAAAAGTGACGGTTGTAGGTTCACGAGTTTTCTCCTAAGTCAATTCCCAGTTCAGCATGTAAAGTCATGTCTATAACTATCATCCAAATTCAGATTTCATATTAATACATGCAAATTCATGAATTCGAGCTACTAACATGATTAAACAGATGATAGAACAGCATGTTGCACTCTCTACAACTTAGGAGGAAATTCGGCGATTTCGGTAACATTAACCCACCTCGAAAGCTATCCAACAACGGCTAGGAGTCGAGTGGAAGGCCTCCAAACAACACCGGCTGAAATCGGGCTCAAATCTGCAACCTCGAGATTTGGACCCACCTGCTCAAGTTCTGGGCGCCCAGAACATCAGCCAAGAACTGCAGCCTGGCAGCACGACCAACATGGATTCAACATGAAATAAAATCCAAATCCTAAGTCCAAATACAGTGAAACTTTGCCCAACTCACCAGCAGGGGTTCAAGAACAAACCCTCCAAATTTCAGCCAAAACGGAGCTCGACTCGATGTCCAAAATATCCTCACACTGATTCGGACCCACTTCTGGACCCTCCTGCACATGCATCTAGAAGTTCCAGCAACTAAGCAAACAGCACATTAAGCATGAATTCTGGAATTCCAACGAATCTAGCCCATGGAAAAGGGTCACAAACCTCTCAAATACAGTGATGGAACAATCCAAAACCTCTCCAAAGATTCTCACAAAGATCTGGATTCAAAAATCCAAGAAATCCATCAATGACCAAAAAATTCAGCACTTAAGCTAATTACTCAAAATCTGAGCTATAACTCACCTTTAAATCCTCAAATCAGGTGGAAGGAACCTCCAAACCAGCAAGGAATGAGGAAGGACCAATCAACACTTCGAAATTCCAGCTCCCAAGAGATTTGGATCCATAAGATCAAAGGAAAACCCAAGTTTCAGCTCAAGAACACAAGGGGTCCAGTAAAATAGCAACTGTAGCTTACATACCTGTCCAAATTGCGATTGGAAGAATTCCACGTCTTCCTCTACGAGTCCTCTATCCAACAAACCAAGGTTCGTTGGATTTGGTGTAGTACACTGAATTTCAGTGCATCGTACTGAACTTCTACAAATTGTAGAGTTCTAGTGAGAAAATGGCATAAGAGGCTACGAGTGAGGCTTTGGCCAAGTTCGGGACTGTGCGAAGTGTTTTCGGCGCAATTGAGGCGCGAAAATGGACTTCGAGAAGTTAAAAACTGCGAACTTGGGAAGTCTGCACTGGATTCCGGTATGTGAACACCAATACCGGAATTGGAGCTTGGTATACCGGTATGTGAAATGGTATACCGGAATGCCATGTTGAAACCGAGAAACCCAGCTCTCGGGTTTGCGGGATTTTTCGGGGTATACCGGTATGTGAAATGGTATACCGGTATACGTTGGTCGAAACAGTGAACCTAGCTCTCGGGTTCTGCGGAATCCCTGAGGTATACCGGAATCAGCACCCGTATACCGGTATGCAAATGCACATACCGGTATACAATGTCCAGATTGTGGCTGGTTGTTGTGTTGTTTGTGGAGAGGGGCATTTTGGTCTTTTCACATGCGTGGGGGTATTAGAAAGGCTGGGAACACTCCCCTTTCTCAGAGATCATCTTCTCCACTTCTCCTCTCCATCTCTCCCACTTTCTCTCTCTAGAGATCTCTCCAAAACTTGGAGAAAAGGTGGATTGATCTTGGAAAAAGCTTCCAAAGGAGAAAAGAAGCTTCTTGGTGCAAGAAGGAGCTTGGGGATTTCGTGATTAAGGTTAGTACCTCACGTTTTGGGTTCAAACCTTGGATTTAATCCTTTGAAATGAGGTTTTTGGGAACCCTTGGCAATCTAAACCACAAATGGTGGGTGTTTGGCCATGAAATCTAGGGTTTGGCTTGCATGCATGCAAACCCTAGGTAGAATGAGGGCTTTTGCAATGTGAGGTTCTAAAAATATTTGGACCTTCGATAATTGCAATTGAGGCTTAGGAAATCATGTTGGAGCACTTGATTTCATATAATGAGTTGATTTTAGGGTTCGTAACGAGTAACGAACCGTTTTCTTGTAGAAGCTTGGGTTGAAGCAAGAACTCAAAGCTTGGACACTTAGGAGCTTGAAGAATACCAAGATTTGAAAGCTCTTGAGGTGGGTTTATGTTTACCGAAGTGATTAGGTCACTTCCATGTCTAGGGTAATTATCCATTTAAAAATAAAATGGTATGTGTTGAGAACCCTAGCATTTTGCATGTTGGCAAAGGTAAAATCATGATAGGTAGAACAATGAACTCCTATTGCATGATAGATATTTCAAGTACAATTCGATTATTGATACTTGTTGCATGGTTGCATGTGAGATTTAGACCTAGTGTCATTGAACATAGGTTGGAACATGTGAGATTTAAACCTAGTGTCATCGAACATAGGTTGGAACATGAGAGATTGAAACCTAGTGTCATTGAACATAGGTTGGACATGTGATTGGAACCTAGAGTCATGGAACCTAGGTTGGCAATGAGAAAGTAAGCCTAGTGTTATCAAACATAGGCGAGACTTAGTGACTTGAACCTAAGATCATGAGATTTAGGTTGGCAAGTAATGTGAAGAATGGGATGTGCGACGATTTTGCTATCCCGGGTATGCGACGATTTCGCTACCATGCCACGAGTTGGCGGTGCCGACATGGGATAGGCGACGATTTCGCGATCCCGGGTAGGCGACGATTTCGCTACCGCGCCACGTGTTGGCGGTGTCGAGGGGGATGTGCGACGATTTTGCCATCCCGGGTATGCGACGATTTCGCTACCATGCCATATGATGGCGGTGTTGAGACGGGGTATGCGACGATTTCGCTATCCCGAGTATGCGACGATTTCGCTACTCGAACTAGGAGGTGACAAGCTCACTCCTTGAATGTTGGAACAAATATGGTGAGACGGCGATTCCGAAACCATAAGTAAACGACAAGTAAACGAACTTGGTCATTGTGAGACATAGGATGAACCTAGGAGAGAATGATAGATTATATTTCTTTTGGTTGCATCCTTTATGTTTATTTACTAAGCATGTAAATAATTGTTGCATAGTTATATATGATCTAACTTATGCATATGGTGTTTCTTTGGACCTGGTGGGTCGAGCTTCTCTCTTGGGTGGCCTTACCCACTGGGAACTATGTTTATAGTTCTCACCCCACATTTTCCAGGTCCTTCCGCGAGTGAGGCGGCGGAGCGAGGCAAGGGTTTGGCTCTTTAGATAGCGGCCCTTCCATTTTGGTGATGCATAGAGTTGTACCCCTATTTTGGACTATGATAGCATAGGGGATTTTCATTCTTGTATGAATGTTGTATATTCCATAGTTTTGGAACATGATGTATGGAATGAAAGTGAAAGAAAAGAAAAAATTTGGACATGTATATTGTGCCTTGTGATGTAATAGAAGTAGAACTTCTTTATGTTGATGCTTTCCTTGTGCAACTCTTGTACTCCGTTCCTAGTTGGAACATTGAGGATAAGCTTGTGTTGTGACGCCTTGGGCGGGTAGAAAGGACTCTATCCGTTCGGCGGGTCTGGGGCATGCGCCCGTGCGGTTATCCTTTCCACCTAGTTGGTGTTAAAGGGCCGGCGGGGCGTGACAGACTGAGGTGGTATCAGAGCGTAGAAACGGTCTAGGTTGACCTAAGAAACCCTAGGATGGAAATGACCCTAGGAGTGTAGGCTCGTGAGTGACGAGATCTTTGATGTGGCGAAAGATAAGTGATTGGGTTATGTCCTTATGCCTCTAGTTGGAAACAGAGGTAGATTCGAGGTGTGTCTTATTCTTCACCAAGTGTGTTCGTGTTGGCGGCCGACAACATGAAAACTAAGTGAGGGGAATAAGGACCCTTGTGTGACTTTCGCCTAGATTGGGTTCACGTTTATTTTCGTGAAATGTTATGTCGCAAATGACTTTGAATGTCATGAAATGACCAAAGTCATTGTGTTTTCAGGAGATAATGGTACGTGGTCGACCTCCTGCGAAGACCGGGCCCGGAGGATCGGGCGCGGCTCCCGAACAACTCGGGGAGGGCGAGAACTCGGCTCTTCGCAATGAGTTGACCGAGCTAATGGGCGTGGTTCGGCAACAGGCCGAAGCCATGCAGCGACAGGAGGAGCAAATTAAAAGGCTCCAGGATGTGATGGCGCAGCAGGCGGCTGCGACTGGGGAGGTGAGGACGGGAGTACCTCCGGCCTCTGCTTCGGCACCGGCCGAGGAGGCGACACCGGCACCGGCCGTGGTGCCACCTGCGGCACCGGTTGTGGCCGAGGGGTCGGGTGCCCCTATACCCGATTCCGACATGGAGGATGCGGAGCGAGAGCGCGCGCTTGCGGCTCTAATGAGGTTCAAAAAGTTCAACCCGCCTATCTTTAGCGGGGAGAACGTGGATCCGTGGGATGTAGAGACATGGATCGACGCTATCGAGACGCTCTTCGAGGACCTTTATACCTTGGAGAGGGACAAGGTGCACCTCGCCGTTCATTGTCTAGAGCGGTCGGCGAAGGTGTGGTGGAAGGGGGTCCGACGTGATCGACTCTCTAGCCTTCCGCCACCATCGTGGGAAGAGTTTCGGGGTATGGTGTTCGCCACCTATTTCCCCGATAGCGAGAAAAGGAAGCTTCAAGAAAGGTTCCGCAAGTTGAAGCAGGGGAACCGCTCGGTGCGCGAGTACGAGAGGAAGTTCTCGTACATCATTAATTGTGTGCCGCACGTTGTCCGCGGAGAGTTGGACAAGGTCGATTGTTTCGTGCGCGAACTTCGACCGGATATCTTTCGGGCGGTGCACGCCCTTAAGCTACGGACCTTTGCGGAGGTCTTGGACCGTGCTCTTTGGGTGGAGCACGGGAATGCATGTGCGCGCGAGGAGCGCGAATCGTGGGAGAAAGAAAAAGATAAAGAGAAGGGAAAGAAGCGACCGGCGGGTGGCTCGGGGGGGCAATCTAGCTCTAAGCGGCCCCCGAAGCACTCGCAGCCGCAAAATCAATCCCGAGGGTCCCGACGAAACCGACCCTCAACCCCATGCCCGATTTGTAGCGGCCCCCACGGCCCTCAGCAATGTGACTATCGTGAGGGCCGGTGCTACAAATGCGGACAGCAAGGGCATATGCGGTACAACTGCCCGATGGATGATGGCCGAGCACCGTCGTCGGCATCGGCGTTTGCGCCACCGAGGCAGCTTGCGGGCATCCCACCCGCGGCGATGTCGGCGGGTCGTGCACAGCCACCGAGACCATTGGAGGGCCAGCGGCCGGCACCCAGTGGACGAGTATTTGCCTCTCAGGTGGAGGAGCCTGCTACCCAGGAGGACGTCGTGGCAGGTATTGTGTTAATTAAAGGCATTCGATGTAGAGCTTTGTTTGATACTGGTGCATCACATTCATTCATTGCTCGATCATTTGCTATTGCACATGGAATAGAAATCATAGATGCCACACATGCAAGAACGGTGCAAGTACCTGAACACACTTTTTGCGTACATCACGCGTGTGTAGATTGCCCCGTGAGGGTTGAAAATTGGATCATGCCAGCTGATTTGCTGGTATTAAATCGAATGAGTGAATATGATTTGATCCTAGGAATGGATTGGCTCTCTAAGTATCATGCTACTATCGATTGTGAGAGCCGGATAGTGAAGTTTAAAGAACCCGGGCACAAAGAGTTTGTGTACCGTGGGTGTAAGAGTTCGCTCTTTGCTTCAATGGTATCCACGTCGCAAGCAAGAAAGCTCATTGCTAGTGGTTGCATTGCCTACTTGGCGACGGTAGTGGATGACCGAAAGGAAGTGTTGGGACTTGAGGACATTCCTATAGTCCAAGAGTTTCCGGATGTGTTTCCGGCGGAGTTGCCCGGAATACCACCGGACCGGAAAATAGAATTTGTGGTCGATTTGCTCCCGGGTACGGCGCCGATCTCTAAGGCCCCGTACAGGATGGCACCCGCAGAACTTAAGGAGTTGAAAGCACAATTGCAAGATTTAATGGACAAGGGTTTCGTAAAGCCAAGTGTGTCACCTTGGGGAGCCCCTGTTCTATTTGTGAGGAAAAAGGACGGTTCGCTGCGGTTGTGTGTGGATTACCGCGAGTTGAACAAAGTGACCGTCAAGAATAAGTACCCGTTACCATGAATTGATGACTTGTTCGATCAGTTACAAGGGTCTCGGGTGTACTCAAAGATTGATTTGCAATCCGGTTATCACCAATTGAAGATCAAACCGGAGGATGTGCATAAGACCGCGTTTAGAATGCGGTATGGACATTATGAATTCACGGTTATGCGGTTATGCCTTTTGGGCTTACCAATGCCCCGGCAGCGTTCATGGATTTAATGAACCGTGTGTTCAAACCACTATTGGATCAATTTGTGGTTGTGTTCATAGATGATATTCTTGTCTACTCTCGGAGTGAAGAGGAACATAGGGAGCACCTGAGGATTGTGCTTCAAGTTCTTCGAGAGAACAAGTTGTTCGCCAAATTGAAAAAGTGCGAATTTTGGATCCGTGAGGTCGCTTTCTTGGGTCACGTAATTTTCGCAGGAGGAGTGTCGGTGGACCCTATGAAAGTTGAGGCAGTCAAGGATTGGCCTCGCCCGACCAATGTCACGGAGGTGCGAAGCTTTTTGGGTCTTGCGGGATACTATCGGCGGTTCGTGGAGGGATTTTCAAAAATCTCCGGTCCACTAACACGTCTTACCCGCAAGGGAGCCAAATATATTTGGAGCGAGGAATGCGACCAAAGCTTTAAGGAGCTAAAGGAAAGGTTGACTTCGACTCCGGTACTCGCCTTGCCGATTGCGGGGGAGGGTTATGTGGTGTATAGTGATGCATCACGTCGTGGTCTTGGGTGTGTGCTTATGCAAAGAGGACAAGTAATAGCATATGCCTCTCGACAGCTGAAGAGCTATGAGCAGAATTATCCCACCCACGACTTAGAGCTTGCGGCGGTGGTCTTCGCACTTAAGTTGTGGAGACACTACCTATACGGGGAACATTGTGAGGTGTACACGGATCACAAAAGTTTAAAGTATTTATTCACTCAGAAGGAGTTGAACTTGAGGCAGCGGAGATGGTTGGAGTTGATAAAAGATTACGACTTGACCATCTTGTACCATCCCGGTAGAGCCAATGTGGTGGCCGATGCGCTCAGTAGAAAATCCGTGGAGAACTTCGCAATTGAGATGACGGGACAAATGCCGTTAATCAAGGAAATGGGCCGATTTGACTTGGAGATCGTGGCCCCGGGCGTCCCCGCTAGACTTATGAATCTCGAGATTTGGCCGACCTTGTTGGAGCAAATAGAAGAAAAGCAATCCGGTGATCCGGAACTCCAAAAAGTACGGGGTGCTATCGAGAGCGGGCGTGCCGGTGATTATCATGTAGATTCGAAGGGCGCAAATCGATTTCGAAATCGATTGTGCGTGCCGAAAGTTGAGGACATTCGTAGTGAGATCTTGAAAGAAGCTCACACTTCTCCCTATGCGATTCACCCGGGCGGCACCAAAATGTATAAGGACCTCAAATTGCATTATTGGTGGCCGGGGATGAAACTTGATGTGGGACGCTTTGTGGCGCAATGCTTAGTGTGCCAACAAGTGAAGGCCGAGCGTCGCTTTCCAGCGGGAAAACTACAAGGATTGCCCATTCCAGTTTGGAAGTGGGAGAATATCGCGATGGATTTTGTTGTGGGCTTACCTCGATCGCTAGGTGGCCACGATGCGATATGGGTAGTGGTGGATCGTTTGTCAAAGTCGGCACACTTTTTGCCAATCCACACCACTTGGTCGGGAGACAAGTTAGCACAAGTCTACCTGGACGAGATTGTGCGATTGCACGGGGTTCCGACCTCGATAGTTTCAGATCGAGATCCCCGTTTCACATCGCATTTTTGGAAAATCTTGCAAGAAGCTTTGGTTACACGGCTCGATTTTAGTTCAGCATTTCATCCTCAAACTGACGGTCAATCGGAAAGGACAATTCAGATTTTGGAGGATATGCTACGAGCGTGTGTGTTGGACTTCAAAGGTGCGTGGCCTACTCATTTGCCGATCGCTGAATTTGCTTACAATAATAGCTATCAAGCTAGCATCAGTATGGCACCTTTTGAGGTTTTGTATGGAAGAAAATGCCGCTCTCCTATTCATTGGAGTGAAGTCGGCGAAAGAAGGGTCTTAGGACCGGACGTGTTGCGTGAAGCGGAGGAAAAGGTCCGCTTGGCACGCGAACGCTTATCGACGGCGCAATCTAGACAAAAGAGTTATGCGGATCGGCGTCGACGAGATTTGGAGTTCGTGGTAGGAGACCGCGTCTTCTTGAAAGTATCACCCATGAGAGGGGTGAAGCGATTTGGTATTCGGGGTAAGTTGAGTCCCCGTTACATTGGACCTTATGAGGTTTTGGAACGTGTGGGATCCGTGGCATATCGGCTAGCCTTGCCGCCGAAACTTGCGGGGATACACAATGTGTTTCATGTATCGACCCTCCGCAAGTATGTGTATGATCCGGCGCACGTCCTCGAGTATGTGCCTATGGAGCTTCATGAGGATATGACTTATGAGGAGTTTCCCTTGTGTATCATAGATCGCGAGGTGAAAAGTTTGAGGAACTGTGAAATTCCTTATATAAAAGTACAATGGACGAATCACGGTGAGCGCGAGGCTACATGGGAATTGGAAAGCTCGATGAAAGAGCGGTTTCCTTACCTCTTCGCTGAGCCCAGCTGAGGTATGATATTAGTTTCGCGGCCGAAACTCTCTTTAAGGGGGGTGGAATGTAGTACACTGAATTTCAGTGCATCGTACTGAACTTCTACAAATTGTAGAGTTCTAGTGAGAAAATGGCATAAGAGGCTACGAGTGAGGCTTTGGCCAAGTTCGGGACTGTGCGAAGTGTTTTCGGCGCAATTGATGCGCGAAAATGGACTTCGAGAAGTTAAAAACTGCGAACTTGGGAAGTCTGCACTGGATTCCGGTATGTGAACACCAATACCGGAATTGGAGCTTGGTATACCGGTATGTGAAATGGTATACCGGAATGCCATGTTGAAACCGAGAAACCCAGCTCTCGGGTTTGCGGGATTTTTCGGGGTATACCGGTATGTGAAATGGTATACCGGTATACGTTGGTCGAAACAGTGAACCTAGCTCTCGGGTTCTGCGGAATCCCTGAGGTATACCGGAATCAGCACCCGAATACCGGTATGCAAATGCACATACCGGTATACAATGTCCAGATTGTGGCTGGTTGTTGTGTTGTTTGTGGAGAGGGGCATTTTGGTCTTTTCACATGTGTAGGGGTATTAGAAAGGCTGGGAACACTCCCCTTTCTCAGAGATCATCTTCTCCACTTCTCCTCTCCATCTCTCCCACTTTCTCTCTCTAGAGATCTCTCCAAAACTTGGAGAAAAGGTGGATTGATCTTGAAAAAAGCTTCCAAAGGAGAAAAGAAGCTTCTTGGTGCAAGAAGGAGCTTGGGGATTTCGTGATTAAGGTTAGTACCTCACGTTTTGGGTTCAAACCTTGGATTTAATCCTTTGAAATGAGGTTTTTGGGAACCCTTGGCAATCTAAACCACAAATGGTGGGTGTTTGGCCATGAAATCTAGGGTTTGGCTTGCATGCATGCAAACCCTAGGTAGAATGAGGGCTTTTGCAATGTGAGGTTCTAAAAATATTTGGACCTTCGATAATTGCAATTGAGGCTTAGGAAATCATGTTGGAGCACTTGATTTCATATATTGAGTTGATTTTAGGGTTCGTAACGAGTAACGAACCGTTTTCTTGTAGAAGCTTGGGTTGAAGCAAGAACTCAAAGCTTGGACAATTAGGAGCTTGAAGAATACCAAGATTTGAAAGCTCTTGAGGTGGGTTTGTGTTTACCGAAGTGATTAGGTCACTTCCATGTCTAGGGTAATTATCCATTTAAAAATAAAACGGTATGTGTTGAGAACCCTAGCATTTTGCATGTTGGCAAAGGTAAAATCATGATAGGTAGAACAATGAACTCCTATTGCATGATGGATATTTCAAGTACAATTCGATTATTGATACTTGTTGCATGGTTGCATGTGAGATTTAGACCTAGTGTCATTGAACATAGGTTGGAACATGTGTGATTTAAACCTAGTGTCATCGAACATAGGTTGGAACATGTGAGATTGAAACCTAGCGTCATTGAACATAGGTTGGACATGTGATTGGAACCTAGAGTCATGGAACCTAGGTTGGCAATGAGAAAGTAAGCCTAGTGTTATCAAACATAGGCGAGACTTAGTGACTTGAACCTAAGATCATGAGATTTAGGTTGGCAAGTAATGTGAAGAATGGGATGTGCGACGATTTTGCTATCCCGGGTATGCGACGATTTCGCTACCATGCCATGAGTTGGCGGTGCCGACATGGGATAGGCGACGATTTCGCGATCCCGGGTAGGCGACGATTTCGCTACCGCGCCACGTGTTGGCGGTGTCGAGGGGGATGTGCGACGATTTTGCCATCCCGGGTATGCGACGATTTCGCTACCATGCCATATGATGGCGGTGTTGAGACGGGGTATGCGACGATTTCGCTATCCCGAGTATGCGACGATTTCGCTATCCCGAGTTTGCGACGATTTCGCTACTCGAACTAGGAGGTGACAAGCTCACTCCTTGAATGTTGGAACAAATATGGTGAGACGGCGATTCCGAAACCATAAGTAAACGACAAGTAAAAGAATTTGGTCATTGTGAGACATAGGATGAACCTAGGAGAGAATGATAGATTATATTTCGTTTGGTTGCATCCTTTATGTTTATTTACTAAGCATGTAAATAATTGTTGCATAGTTATATATGATCTAACTTATGCATATGGTGTTTCTTTGGACCTGGTGGGTCGAGCTTCTCTCTTGGGTGGCCTTACCCACTGGGAACTATGTTTATAGTTCTCACCCCACATTTTCCAGGTCCTTCCGCGAGTGAGGCGGCGGAGCGAGGCAAGGGTTTGGCTCTTTAGATAGCGGACCTTCCATTTTGGTGATGCATAGAGTTGTACCCCTATTTTGGACTATGATAGCATAGGGAATTTTCATTCTTGTATGAATGTTGTATATTCCATAGTTTTGGAACATGATGTATGGAATGAAAGTGAAAGAAAAGAAAAAATTTGGACATGTATATTGTGCCTTGTGATGTAATAGAAGTAGAACTTCTTTATGTTGATGCTTTCCTTGTGCAACTCTTGTACTCCGTTCCTAGTTGGAACATTGCGGATAAGCTTGTGTTGTGACGCCTTGGGCGGGTAGAAAGGACTCTATCCGTTCGGCGGGTCTGGGGCATGCGCCCGTGCGGTTATCCTTTCCACCTAGTTGGTGTTAAAGGGCCGGCGGGGCGTGACAGACTGAGGTGGTATCAGAGCGTAGAAACGGTCTAGGTTGACCTAAGAAACCCTAGGATGGAAATGACCCTAGGAGTGTAGGCTCGTGAGTGACGAGATCTTTGATGTGGCGAAAGATAAGTGATTGGGTTATGTCCTTATGCCTCTAGTTGGAAATAGAGGTAGATTCGAGGTGTGTCTTATTCTTCACCAAGTGTGTTCGTGTTGGCGGCCGACAACATGAAAACCAAGTGAGGGGAATAAGGACCCTTGTGTGACTTTCGCCTAGATTGGGTTCACGTTTATTTTCGTGAAATGTTATGTCGCAAATGACTTTGAATGTCATGAAATGACCAAAGTCATTGTGTTTTCAGGAGATAATGGTACGTGGTCGACCTCCTGCGAAGATCGGGCCCGGAGGATCGGGCGCGGCTCCCGAACAACTCGGGGAGGGCGAGAACTCGGCTCTTCGCAATGAGTTGACCGAGCTAATGGGCGTGGTTCGGCAACAGGCCGAAGCCATGCAGCGACAGGAGGAGCAAATTAAAAGGCTCCAGGATGTGATGGCGCAGCAGGCGGCTGCGACTGGGGAGGTGAGGACGGGAGTACCTCCGGCCTCTGCTTCGGCACCGGCCGAGGAGGCGACACCGGCACCGGCCGTGGTGCCACCTGCGGCACCGGTTGTGGCCGAGGGGTCGGGTGCCCCTATACCCGATTCCGACATGGAGGATGCGGAGCGAGAGCGCGCGCTTGCGGCTCTAATGAGGTTCAAAAAGTTCAACCCGCCTATCTTTAGCGGGGAGAACGTGGATACGTGGGATGTAGAGACATGGATCGACGCTATCGAGACGCTCTTCGAGGACCTTTATACCTTGGAGAGGGACAAGGTGCACCTCGCCGTTCATTGTCTAGAGCGGTCGGCGAAGGTGTGGTGGAAGGGGGTCCGACGTGATCGACTCTCTAGCCTTCCGCCACCATCGTGGGAAGAGTTTCGGGGTATGGTGTTCGCCACCTATTTCCCCGATAGCGAGAAAAGGAAGCTTCAAGAAAGGTTCCGCAAGTTGAAGCAGGGGAACCGCTCGGTGCGCGAGTACGAGAGGGAGTTCTCGTACATCATTAATTGTGTGCCGCACGTTGTCCGCGGAGAGTTGGACAAGGTCGATTGTTTCGTGCGCGGACTTCGACCGGATATCTTTCGGGCGGTGCACGCCCTTAAGCTACGGACCTTTGCGGAGGTCTTGGACCGTGCTCTTTGGGTGGAGCACGGGAATGCATGTGCGCGCGAGGAGCGCTAATCGTGGGAGAAAGAAAAAGATAAAGAGAAGGGAAAGAAGCGACCGGCGGGTGGCTCGGGGGGGCAATCTAGCTCTAAGCGGCCCCCAAAGCACTCGCAGCCGCAAAATCAATCCCGAGGGTCCCGACGGAACCGACCCTCAACCCCATGCCCGATTTGTAGCGGCCCTCACGGCCCTCAGCAATGTGACTATCGTGAGGGCCGGTGCTACAAATGCGGACAGCAAGGGCATATGCGGTACAACTGCCCGATGGATGATGGCCGAGCACCGTCGTCGGCATCGGCGTTTGCGCCACCGAGGCAGCTTGCGGGCATCCCACCCACGGCGATGTCGGCGGGTCGTGCACAGCCACCGAGACCATTGGAGGGCCAGCGGCCGGCACCCAGTGGACGAGTATTTGCCTCTCAGGTGGAGGAGCCTGCTACCCAGGAGGACGTCGTGGCAGGTATTGTGTTAATTAAAGGCATTCGATGTAGAGCTTTGTTTGATACTGGTGCATCACATTCATTCATTGCTCGATCATTTGCTATTGCACATGGAATAGAAATCATAGATGCCACACATGCAAGAACGGTGCAAGTACCTGAACACACTTTTTGCGTACATCACGCGTGTGTAGATTGCCCCGTGAGGGTTGAAAATTGGATCATGCCAGCTGATTTGCTGGTATTAAATCGAATGAGTGAATATTTGATCCTAGGAATGGATTGGCTCTCTAAGTATCATGCTACTATCGATTGTGAGAGCCGGATAGTGAAGTTTAAAGAACCCGGGCACAAAGAGTTTGTGTACCGTGGGTGTAAGAGTTCGCTCTTTGCTTCAATGGTATCCACGTCGCAAGCAAGAAAGCTCATTGCTAGTGGTTGCATTGCCTACTTGGCGACGGTAGTGGATGACCGAAAGGAAGTGTTGGGACTTGAGGACATTCCTATAGTCCAAGAGTTTCCGGATGTGTTTCCGGCGGAGTTGCCCGGAATACCACCGGACCGGGAAATAGAATTTGTGGTCGATTTGCTCCCGGGTACGGCGTCGATCTCTAAGGCCCCGTACAGGATGGCACCTGCGGAACTTAAGGAGTTGAAAGCACAATTGCAAGATTTAATGGACAAGGGTTTCGTAAAGCCAAGTGTGTCACCTTGGGGAGCCCCTGTTCTATTTGTGAGGAAAAAGGACGGTTCGCTGTGGTTGTGTGTGGATTACCGCGAGTTGAACAAAGTGACCGTCAAGAATAAGTACCCGTTACCATGAATTGATGACTTGTTCGATCAGTTACAAGGGTCTCGGGTGTACTCAAAGATTGATTTGCAATCCGGTTATCACCAATTGAAGATCAAACCGGAGGATGTGCATAAGACCGCGTTTAGAACGCGGTATGGACATTATGAATTCACGGTTATGCCTTTTGGGCTTACCAATGCACCGGCAGCGTTCATGGATTTAATGAACCGTGTGTTCAAACCACTATTGGATCAATTTGTGGTTGTGTTCATAGATGATATTCTTGTCTACTCTCGGAGTGAAGAGGAACATAGGGAGCACCTGAGGATTGTGCTTCAAGTTCTTCGAGAGAACAAGTTGTTCGCCAAATTGAAAAAGTGCGAATTTTGGATCCGTGAGGTCGCTTTCTTGGGTCACGTAATTTCCGCAGGAGGAGTGTCGGTGGACCCTATGAAAGTTGAGGCAGTCAAGGATTGGCCTCGCCCGACCAATGTCACGGAGGTGCGAAGCTTTTTGGGTCTTGCGGGATACTATCGGCGGTTCGTGGAGGGATTTTCAAAAATCTCCGGTCCACTAACGCGTCTTACCCGCAAGGGAGCCAAATATATTTGGAGCGAGGAATGCGACCAAAGCTTTAAGGAGCTAAAGGAAAGGTTGACTTCGACTCCGGTACTCGCCTTGCCGATTGCGGGGGAGGGTTATGTGGTGTATAGTGATGCATCACGTCGTGGTCTTGGGTGTGTGCTTATGCAAAGAGGACAAGTAATAGCATATGCCTCTCGACAGCTGAAGAGCTATGAGCAGAATTATCCCACCCACGACTTAGAGCTTGCGGCGGTGGTCTTCGCACTTAAGTTGTGGAGACACTACCTATACGGGGAACATTGTGAGGTGTACACGGATCACAAAAGTTTAAAGTATTTATTCACTCAGAAGGAGTTGAACTTGAGGCAGCGGAGATGGTTGGAGTTGATAAAAGATTACGACTTGACCATCTTGTACCATCCCGGTAGAGCCAATGTGGTGGCCGATGCGCTCAGTAGAAAATCCGTGGAGAACTTCGTAATTGAGATGACGGGACAAATACCGTTAATCAAGGAAATGGGCCGATTTGACTTGGAGATCGTGGCCCCGGGCGTCCCCGCTAGACTTATGAATCTCGAGATTTGGCCGACCTTGTTGGAGCAAATAGAAGAAAAGCAATCCGGTGATCCGGAACTCCAAAAGGTACGGGGTGCTATCGAGAGCGGGCGTGCCGGTGATTATCATGTAGATTCGAAGGGCGCAATTCGATTTCGAAATCGATTGTGCGTGCCGAAAGTTGAGGACATTCGTAGTGAGATCTTGAAAGAAGCTCACACTTCTCCCTATGCGATTCACCCGGGCGGCACCAAAATGTATAAGGACCTCAAATTGCATTATTGGTGGCCGGGGATGAAACTTGATGTGGGACGCTTTGTGGCGCAATGCTTAGTGTGCCAACAAGTGAAGGCCGAGCGTCGCTTTCCAGCGGGAAAACTACAAGGATTGCCCATTCCAGTTTGGAAGTGGGAGAATATCGTGATGGATTTTGTTGTGGGCTTACCTCGATCGCTAGGTGGCCACGATGCGATATGGGTGGTGGTGGATCGTTTGTCAAAGTCGGCACACTTTTTGCCAATCCACACCACTTGGTCGGGAGACAAGTTAGCACAAGTCTACCTGGACGAGATTGTGCGATTGCACGGGGTTCCGACCTCGATAGTTTCAGATCGAGATCCCCGTTTCACATCGCATTTTTGGAAAAGCTTGCAAGAAGCTTTGGTTACACGGCTCGATTTCAGTTCAGCATTTCATCCTCAAACTGACGGTCAATCGGAAAGGACAATTCAGATTTTGGAGGATATGCTACGAGCGTGTGTGTTGGACTTCAAAGGTGCGTGGCCTACTCATTTGCCGATGGCTGAATTTGCTTACAATAATAGCTATCAAGCTAGCATCGGTATGGCACCTTTTGAGATTTTGTATGGAAGAAAATGCCGCTCTCCTATTCATTGGAGTGAAGTCGGCGAAAGAAGGGTCTTAGGACCGGACGTGTTGCGTGAAGCGGAGGAAAAGGTCCGCTTGGCACGCGAACGCTTATCGACGGCGCAATCTAGACAAAAGAGTTATGCGGATCGGCGTCGACGAGATTTGGAGTTCGTGGTAGGAGACCGCGTCTTCTTGAAAGTATCACCCATGAGAGGGGTGAAGCGATTTGGTATTCGGGGTAAGTTGAGTCCCCGTTACATTGGACCTTATGAGGTTTTGGAACGTGTGGGATCCGTGGCATATCGGCTAGCCTTGCCGCCGAAACTTGCGGGGATACACAATGTGTTTCATGTATCGACCCTCCGCAAGTATGTGTATGATCCGGCGCACGTCCTCGAGTATGTGCCTATGGAGCTTCATGAGGATATGACTTATGAGGAGTTTTCCTTGTGTATCATAGATCGCGAGGTGAAAAGTTTGAGGAACCGTGAAATTCCTTATGTAAAAGTACAATGGACGAATCACGGTGAGCGCGAGGCTACATGGGAATTGGAAAGCTCGATGAAAGAGCGGTTTCCTTACCTCTTCGCTGAGCCCAGCTGAGGTATGATATTAGTTTCGCGGCCGAAACTCTCTTTAAGGGGGGTGGAATGTAGTACACTGAATTTCAGTGCATCGTACTGAACTTCTACAAATTGTAGAGTTCTAGTGAGAAAATGGCATAAGAGGCTACGAGTGAGGCTTTGGCCAAGTTCGGGACTGTGCGAAGTGTTTTCGGCGCAATTGAGGCGCGAAAATGGACTTCGAGAAGTTAAAAACTGCGAACTTGGGAAGTCTGCACTGGATTCCGGTATGTGAACACCAATACCGGAATTGGAGCTTGGTATACCGGTATGTGAAATGGTATACCGGAATGCCATGTTGAAACCGAGAAACCCAGCTCTCGGGTTTGCGGGATTTTTCGGGGGTATACCGGTATGTGAAATGGTATACCGGTATACGTTGGTCGAAACAGTGAACCTAGCTCTCGGGTTCTGCGGAATCCCTGAGGTATCGGAATCAGCACCCGTATACCGGTATGCAAATGCACATACCGGTATACAATGTCCAGATTGTGGCTGGTTGTTGTGTTGTTTGTGGAGAGGGGCATTTTGGTCTTTTCACATGCGTGGGGGTATTAGAAAGGCTGGGAACACTCCCCTTTCTCAGAGATCATCTTCTCCACTTCTCCTCTCCATCTCTCCCACTTTCTCTCTCTAGAGATCTCTCCAAAACTTGGAGAAAAGGTGGATTGATCTTGGAAAAAGCTTCCAAAGGAGAAAAGAAGCTTCTTGGTGCAAGAAGGAGCTTGGGGATTTCGTGATTAAGGTTAGTACCTCACGTTTTGGGTTCAAACCTTGGATTTAATCCTTTGAAATGAGGTTTTTGGGAACCCTTGGCAATCTAAACCACAAATGGTGGGTGTTTGGCCATGAAATCTAGGGTTTGGCTTGCATGCATGCAAACCCTAGGTAGAATGAGGGCTTTTGCAATGTGAGGTTCTAAAAATATTTGGACCTTCGATAATTGCAATTGAGGCTTAGGAAATCATGTTGGAGCACTTGATTTCATATATTGAGTTGATTTTAGGGTTCGTAACGAGTAACGAACCGTTTTCTTGTAGAAGCTTGGGTTGAAGCAAGAACTCAAAGCTTGGACAATTAGGAGCTTGAAGAATACCAAGATTTGAAAGCTCTTGAGGTGGGTTTGTGTTTACCGAAGTGATTAGGTCACTTCCATGTCTAGGGTAATTATCCATTTAAAAATAAAATGGTATGTGTTGAGAACCCTAGCATTTTGCATGTTGGCAAAGGTAAAATCATGATAGGTAGAACAATGAACTCCTATTGCATGATGGATATTTCAAGTACAATTCGATTATTGATACTTGTTGCATGTGAGATTTAGACCTAGTGTCATTGAACATAGGTTGGAACATGTGAGATTTAAACCTAGTGTCATCGAACATAGGTTGGAACATGTGAGATTGAAACCTAGTGTCATTGAACATAGGTTGGACATGTGATTGGAACCTAGAGTCATGGAACCTAGGTTGGCAATGAGAAAGTAAGCCTAGTGTTATCAAACATAGGCGAGACTTAGTGACTTGAACCTAAGATCATGAGATTTAGGTTGGCAAGTAATGTGAAGAATGGGATCTGCGACGATTTTGCTATCCCGGGTATGCGACGATTTCGCTACCATGCCACGAGTTGGCGGTGCCGACATGGGATAGGCGACGATTTCGCGATCCCGGGTAGGCGACGATTTCGCTACCGCGCCACGTGTTGGCGATGTCGAGGGGGATGTGCGACGATTTTGCCATCCCGGGTATGCGACGATTTCGCTACCATGCCATATGATGGCGGTGTTGAGACGGGGTATGCGACGATTTCGCTATCCCGAGTATGCGACGATTTCGCTACTCGAACTAGGAGGTGACAAGCTCACTCCTTGAATGTTGGAACAAATATGGTGAGACGGCGATTCCGAAACCATAAGTAAACGACAAGTAAACGAACTTGGTCATTGTGAGACATAGGATGAACCTAGGAGAGAATGATAGATTATATTTCGTTTGGTTGCATCCTTTATGTTTATTTACTAAGCATGTAAATAATTGTTGCATAGTTATATATGATCTAACTTATGCATATGGTGTTTCTTTGGACCTGGTGGGTCGAGCTTCTCTCTTGGGTGGCCTTACCCACTGGGAACTATGTTTATAGTTCTCACCCCACATTTTCCAGGTCCTTCCGCGAGTGAGGCGGCGGAGCGAGGCAAGGGTTTGGCTCTTTAGATAGCGGCCCTTCCATTTTGGTGATGCATAGAGTTGTACCCCTATTTTGGACTATGATAGCATAGGGGATTTTCATTCTTGTATGAATGTTGTATATTCCATAGTTTTGGAACATGATGTATGGAATGAAAGTGAAAGAAAAGAAAAAATTTGGACATGTATATTGTGCCTTGTGATGTAATAGAAGTAGAACTTCTTTATGTTGATGCTTTCCTTGTGCAACTCTTGTACTCCGTTCCTAGTTGGAACATTGCGGATAAGCTTGTGTTGTGACGCCTTGGGCGGGTAGAAAGGACTCTATCCGTTCGGCGGGTCTGGGGCATGCGCCCGTGCGGTTATCCTTTCCACCTAGTTGGTGTTAAAGGGCCGGCGGGGCGTGACATTTGGACACTCCCACACGGCACACGAGCAAGAACACCACCGGTCGACGCTGCAGTTTCAGCAGGAAACCAAGGTCTTCAATGGAGAAAGGTGGAATTTGGGAGGAATTGGAGGGCTTCGAATCCTGGGTTCACCATGAAGAGGGGAGAAAAAGCCTCAGGGGAGGTCGTCCACATCTTTTATAGACAAGGGGTTAGTGTAAAATGAACCTCAAGAACAACAAGTTGCTAACCTGTTTCTCAGCAGGTTAACACACTTTCGGGCGCCCGGAACTCACGAAGTGGGCGCCCGGTACTTCATCCTGCACAAGTCCAGAACTTCGGACTCTTCGCCCGCGGTCCGGTGCGCCCTAACCTGGTCCGGCGGAACTCACCTACCAACCAACACGTGTCAAACGGATCGATACTCACGAGGTAGATTTCCGGATCCACTTTCCGGGCGCCCGATCCTGGATCCGAAATGACTTGCAGTTTCAGAAAACGATGTAGCACACTGAACTTTAGCAAATTACGGAGTTCCAGTGAGAGAATAGTGGCTTATGCTATTCTGGAGTTTTGGGTTGTGTTTGGTGACTAGAGATATCGATGAGATGGGTAACATGATGTGATATCTATCCTCTGGATCGGATCACGGGAGTTAGCCTTGATCCCGACTGGTAAATGGCGCAATCGAAATCAAGAGTGTTGCGGCAGATGATTTCCTAGCGGACTGTCAGAAAGTGCCTTGACGGTGGAACCGACAAGTTGTACCTGTGATAGCAGGATTCACGTGATATGCTAAGTAAAGGCTATCTACTTTGTATGGATAGAGGATGATTACCGGAGGCTTCGGAATTGGATTGTCTCGCTTCCAAGCTAGATATGATGATTGTTGAGAGATTGTGAATAGGGGTAGCTATTCACTTGGGTTGGATTGAGAATTTTTGCGCAAGTATACTTGGGTAAATTGTGCGACTGCGTAGAGCGTCTAGCTCTATCGCTTTGGAATTTGGGTCACTGGACGATTCTCGGTGAGAGATAGAATTTTTTTTTTTGGCATCTGAATCTGATGATCTGATTGGGATACTTGGTTAAGAAAATCCAAGAGCTTTGTGTATGAGGAATCGAAGTTCTAGATTCTTTGAATTATTTAAGACCCTGAGGCAAATGGGCCTAGTGGCATGTCGAGCCGTTTTACTTCAGATCTGTTGAAGGTATACGATGTGTTTTGACACTCCGAGCAAGTATTTGAATCCTACCCCGATGGTGGATATCGTTTCGTTAAAGCTACATGAAGATCTAAACTTCAAGGAGCAATTGTTGTGGATTGGACTTGTGGAATGTAGAAATTTGGAATTATCACTATTCTTACTACAGGATGCCTTGGAACAACATCTTGGACGTGATGCATTGTGAGAGCTGGAGGCTTCACTGCGAGGGCGATGTTCTTATCTCCTTCGGATTTGTTGTTTGTGTTTTGGTTGTTGATCCGTAGTTTTGCGGACGAAACTCCTTTTTAGGAGAGGAGAATGTAGCACACTGAACTTTAGCAAACTGCGGAGTTCCAGTGAGAGAATAGTGGCTTATGCTATTCTGGAGTTTTGGGTTGTGTTTGGTGAGCTTGGGAGTGTTTTCGGGACTTAGAGAGTGCGAAAACGGACTCCGAAAGTCAAAATCTGCAAAAATGCAGATTTTGCATTGTATACCGGTATCTGGTTAAGGGATACCGAAATCCAGTGAGAACTAGTTGTGCGCAGCTCTCGGGTTCTGCGGAATCCGGCAGCTGATACCAGAATAAGCTGCGTACCGGTACTGATGTTGGCATACCGGTACTGAAGCGTTTTGTACCGGTACTGAGAAGTTGCATACCGGAATGCTGTTGGCGGCTTGTTGGACGAGGCTCGGGTTTTGCAAAATTAGTACAGTATACCGGTATGCCTATGCGTATACCGGTACACAGTGCTGCAGATTGCATTGGTGCAGTTTTGCAATTTTGTTCTTTGGAGGGGCTTTTGGGGATATTGTTACATCTATTATAGCTTACCCCTTCACCCTTCACAGCCCTCATTGTGCTGAGGCTTAGAGAAGGAAAGGTACGGTTCCTTCCCTCTCTCTCTCTAGATTTCTCTCCCAAATCCTTGAGATCTTGGGTTTTGATCTCTTTTCTCTTCTCCTTTTTGCTTGTTGCTTGCTAGTGGAGCATTGGGGAAGACTTGCTTGTGTTGAAGAGAGCTTGTTGTGGTTTTATCTCCAACCCTAGCTTTTTGGACCTAGATTGGAGATCAAAAGAGGTGAGTAACTCTCTTGTAAACCCTCTTTTGTGGTTTATTTGGATTATTGTTGATGAAACCTTAGAATGGCAAACCTAGGGTTTATTTTAGGGTTTCTTGATTGGGAGCTCTTGAGGTGGAATTGATGGGTTGTAGAATGTTGTTGTAGGTTGGATTTGAAGATCCCTAACCTCAATTTGAGACTTAGAACAAGTTCTACTTGCTCAAGGTATTTTTCACCCATTTACCTCATGAATTTTGGTAGTTTTCGAAATTGTTCGTTCGAAACTTGTAACCCCTTGAAAAATTATCTTAGGGTACGGGAAGCTCGGGGGACAATTTCGTTTTGAAGTACTGCGAGGTTTCGATGGTTGTCCGGTGGGTCTGACCTCACTGAAATGGGTGAACTCCCCCTATGTCTCCTATCTTGTTATAGGATTGATTAGATGCATAATTATGATAATTATGACATGATGGAAGTTGTGATTGCATGGGGTATATATGTTGTATATGAAAAGTGCATATCCCATATAGTATGGCATCATGAGAATAAAATGCATGCTAGAGTATTTGCACTAGTAGTGTAATGATATATTTATGAAATGCTAATTAAGATATGCATGCTAGAAAGGAGTGTCATATGAGACACTACTTGGTTGATGGACTAGTGAAATCTCTTCGCATACTAAAGTATGCTTGTATAGAGAAAAGAGAGGATATGACAAGGCAAGATAAGTATGTTGCACCTCATCTAGGTGAGCAATCATCTAGGTGAGCAACTATGACGGGCATTGTTGACATGGAGCTCGACCTTTTGGTCGTGGAATGATTCCATGTTTAAGACATGAGGAAAGGGTTTCTCTTTGTATTTGATAATCGTAAATGCTAAACATGAGTTCAATTGGTTAAATAAACACTTGCTTGATGACTTTTATACTCTATGTAGTAGAGGTTAGTGTAACTCATGCATGGCATGGATTATGGTCTTGTTGGCATCGTAGGATGCATTGTCATGGCATTCGTAGAATGCATGAATTGTAGCATTGGAATAATGCATGGATTATAGCATTTGAATAATGCATCGGTTACGGCATTGAAATGTATTGGTTATAGCATTAGTACAATGCATTGGACATGGCATTAGAATAATGCATGGTTTATGAACTTAGTAAACTGAGAGGAACATTTACATGTTAGAGACATGTGCATATTGGTAGGGACATACCAACGGACAATTTGAGAACAACATGAGATTGTAGACATTTAGCATATTGGCTATTGAATGTAATAAACATGATATGACATGTTTTGACATAGTGTGAGGTTAAGCATATTATATTTCACTTAGGTGAATAACTAGGTTGACATTGTGACATAGTGTTAGATCCTTTGGACATTGGTTGGCTTTTCCATGTTAGACATGACGAGCGTGACTTTGGCTATTCCGTGTCTAGACATGACGAGTATGGTATTATGTGGTTGATTATGCTTGTTTGCCATTGTGCTCATGCGCACATGCTTGTGAGGGTCGCTCCCTACAAGCCGGCACTCCGGAGTTAGCTTATGCGACAGTTATTTCGCTTGCGACAGTTATTTCGCCCGCGCAGTATTGAGACGCCGAAATGGAACCGCCGTGGGCAAGGCTCATCCTTAGCGTGAGGGTGGTGACTACCACGGAGCCATTAGGCATGGCACAAGCCGGGACGTTACCATGTGTAAGTCCCTCGTGGATTGGGTAAAAGCTAAGTAAACTGGTCCTAGTACATCACAGTTGGTTGATGCATATACATGTAGTGTATGGACATAGTAGTGAGTTGCATCGTGTGGCATTACTTAGCTTGACATCATTTGGATGCATGCACCATAGTTGGACATTTGTATTAGTCATTACTTGCATGGACATCCATAGTGGCGTTAGCCTATACTTATGATGATTAGTATAGTGGCTTGGTAAGATTCTTTTAACCATAATCATGGCATTAATTTGACATGCATGTAAACTTATGTGAATAAATGTTGAGCATATGACAGTAGGAACATATTCATGTTCATGTAGATGATTTAGTCATTGGAGGCATGATAGTTGTAGAACTATTTATTTAACATTTAATGTTTTACTTAGTAGTGAGTTGCATCGTGTGGCATTACTTAGCTTGACATCATTTGGATGCATGCACCATAGTTGGACATTTGTATTAGTCATTACTTGCATGGACATCCATAGTGGCGTTAGCCTATACTTATGATGATTAGTATAGTGGCTTGGTAAGATTCTTTTAACCATAATCATGGCATTTATTTGACATGCATGTAAACTTATGTGAATAAATGTTGAGCATATGACAGTAGGAACATATTCATGTTCATGTAGATGATTTAGTCATTGGAGGCATGATAGTTGTAGAACTATTTGTTTAACATTTAATGTTTTATGCTTTATGTTTCAGTTATACTATCTTGCCTCGGTTGACCTAGCGGTGTAATTCGCCACTCTCGGCGGCTTACCCACTGGGAACTATTGATAATAGTTCTCACCCCCATTGTTGTTGGGTTTTTGTTTCAGAGCCTTCCGCAGCAGGAGAGGCTTGGGATCGTGGCGAGGGGTTAGCAGCTAGCTAGAGCCTCTACGATGTTGTTATAGACATACCATGGGTTCCTTTCATTGTATTTTGAGCGAAAGGTGTATAGATTTGTTGGTTGATTGATCTATAAGTTGATAAGATGTATAAATTCTATTATATATCTCGAGATTTTAGTTGTGTTGATTTGTTTTCATTATAGAACTATGTTCTCGCTCTGATCACCTTGTTTAGGATGTATTCCTTATTCTGCTTGATTGTTGTTGTTGTAGACGCCTTGTGTACATTGTGTGTTGTTTTGAGGTACACGGCGGGTCTGTGCACGTGCCTGGTAGGCTCTCACTAGGGCCCGGGGCGTGACAAATGAGCACTCAACATCAGGGCGCCCAAAACACAACTTCCGGGCGCCCTAAAGTCTATGCGCCCAAAACTTAAGTTTTGGCTTACTTCGGTGCTTCGAGTCCGTTTTCGCGTCTATTTGGCGCCGAAACGACTCCGACTTGTCTCGACCTTCTCCAGAAGTGTCGAACAGTTTAGGATACTGCAGTCATTCCGCCAGTTAGGCCCCAGGGGTACTACAGCCGTGGTTATCGCAGACTGTACCCACTGGGAACTGCTATTTAGTAGTTCTCACACCTTCCCATGGTTTACTTTTCAGGGTCTTCTAAGCCTGTGGTTGATCGAGGTAAGAGGATCGCGCCGTAGATAGTGACCGCTACCCGTATCTTCCAGTTGTAGAGGAGCACCCAGCTAGTTAGCTTTCGGATTTTATACTGTACCTCTGGACTTGCAAGGCGAGGGCCTTTCATGTGTATATTTATACTCTAGAGTTGCGATTTTATGTACAGCGGCTTATAGTAATTTTACTGTTATTTATAGTGCTTTGATACATGTTGGATGTTAGTTTAGACTCTGGAAATGGTTTCGTGGATGAATCTGAGATTAGAATTGTTTTGCTACTATTCTGTTTTCTTGATGCTTCGTTCAGACAGGGGAAACTCCGTCCGTTCGGCGGGTCTGTTGACGTCCTAGTGGGCTTCTGCTGTGGAATCGGGACGTGATAGATAGAGCAAATAATACACCAGGGGTGGCTCTTTGAGCATCTTTTCAATTTACCACCTTATAACTACCAAAATTTTTACATATACACACTTTTCAACCTCTTTGTTATGTATTTAATTTTCATGTGGTAGCTTCACACACTTATCGGACGACCAGAGTGGTAGCACTTTCCTACATGTGGTGGTAGTTTTCACACTTTCTTTGGATGTAACTCTTTCCATATCTTTTATTACCATTGGAATGTTTTTTTTTTTAATAAAAAACTCTCCCTTAATATGCAATCTCTTATTTGAAAAAAAAATTGACAAGTTTTAGTCTATTAGTAAATTTCCATTCATCAAATTCAACACACACAACCGAGATAGGTTAAGTGCCTAAAGATCACACATGATTATCTAAATTTGATGAATATAAGTGTTAAGAACTCCTATAATAAATTATCTTCATAGATAATGAAAATAAAGTAAAATCGATGATTAATATGAAATTAACTAGGAGTGAATGAAAGTGACCTATTGATGTTCAAAGCACTTTTTAACGTAGCAATCATCCAATGTACTTTGAAAACAATAAGCAAATTTTTAAAAATCGTAACAATGAAAGCACATAAAATGTAATGCAATGATCAAGAAAGGTATGCAATAAAAATCGATCAACGCACTACACAAAGTGAAAAACAAATTAAGGCTTAAGACAAGGAAAGATATCACCTTTCCGAACCCAAACTTGTCGGATGGTTGGTTGTCTTGGTTTGTTGCGGTTGGGTACCGATTGTTTTGACTTTCGATCAACCTTTGGTCTCGATGTCGTATTCACCTTTGTATGCACCGTTTGTTGTGGCTTTGAGTTTTAGTTGATCCGGGGTACTCGACCTTTTTGATATTGCTTTTGAATCTGTGAAGGTTGTCGAGTGTTAGAAGATGCCAATTGATGTCTAGAAGATGCCGGTTGATTCCTCTTTCCTTTTCTCGCGCATGTCTTCTTATTGTGACCTTTATTTTCACATCTACGGCACACTTTATTCTTCAAGTTTGTTGAGACTTTGGGTGCTGAATTTTTAACCTTATCAACATGTGTCCTTTTATATCCAACTCCAAGTTTGTTTGTTTGACCCAATCCGAGCATATCATCTAACTTTTTCGATCCGGAGGAAAATTTTTGAATGTCGGATTTGAGTGATGAACTTCTTTGGTCAAGACTTGGTTGGAAGTATGGATTTCCTCATATTGTTGTTCTAGAAAACCAATCTTCTCTTCATGTTATTTCACCGTTATTTTCGATTGGTCTAGCTTCTTTTGGAGGATTTTATTATTTTTCAATATCGACTTCCGTTCATCCTCAAGAGCTTTATTTATTGTTCTCAAAGTTTTATTGTCATCCTCAAGTACCGAAAGACGCTTCTTCAACTTCTTATTGTGCTTAGCTATCTTCTTTGATTCTTTAAGAAGTTGTTGATATCCTCTATGAGATCTTCCTCGTCCGACTCCTCTTCGCTCTCATCACCATCGCTAGATGTTTCATGCAAAACAGATGAAGTAGAGTCAGGAATAATAAAAGATAAACAAACAGCTGAAGATGGAGGCAAAGAAGTATAAGTAAATAAAGCAATAGCATCATTCTTTTCCTCGCCACTTGAGGTCGATTCATCAAAAGTAGAATCATCCCAAGTTTTTGCTTGCAAAACCTTCTTCTTATAAGATTGTTTAGTGGGACAATCCGTAGAGATATGGCAGTAGTCTTTGCATTTGTAACATTGGATTTCTCCTTCAAAATCATCTTTTTCCTTAGAGGCTTTTGCAAGTTTCTTGTCTTTTGAGGATTTTGAACTTGAAGATCCTTTGGAGGAAGTATTCTGATTCGTAGATGAGACTTTGTTGGATTTGTTCTTCTGAAAGTTCCGACGAAATTTCTTCGTGAGAAGTGCTAATTCATATTCAAAATCAACAACAGAAATTTCTTCAGCGGAATCCGAGTCGTCGTCTTCCTCCTTAATAGATTTGAGTGCGACACCTGTACTTTTAGAAAAAGACTTGGAAGAATATTGATGTAGCACACTGAACTTTAGCGAATTGCGGAGTTCTAGTGAGAGAATAGTGCTTTATACTATTCTGAAGGTTTTGACTGAGTTTGGAGAGCTTGGGAGTGTTTTCGAGGTTTATTAAGCGCGAAAACGGACTCCGGAAATCAAAATCTGCAAAAGCTGCAGATTTTGTATTGAGTACCGATACTGGATTTGGGGTACCGAAACTAAGTAGAATGTAGGATTGCGCAGCTCTCGGGTTTTGAGGAACTCAGCTGAGGTACCGGTACTGATTTAAGTAGTACCGGTACTGATTTTTGAGGTACCGGAACGTAATGGGAAATCGAAAGCTCCAACGTTCGGGTTTTGCGGAATTGGATCTGAGGTTCCGGAACTACCTGAGTACCGGTACGCCAACCCGTGTACTGGTACGCAGTGCTGCTGATTGCTTTTTTGCACAGCTTGTAAATTCTGACTTTTGAGGGGTCTTTCGAGATTTTGTTGCTCGGGGTTTAACATCCCTTCACCCCTTTCACTGCCCTCTTGTTGCTGAGGCTTGAGAGAGGAATAGGTAGGTTTCCCTCCCTCTCTCTCTCTCTTGGATTTCTTCCCCAAACCTCTAATCCTTGGGTTTGATCACTTTTTTCTTTCTCTCCTCTTTGGATGCTTGCACCTAGGCCTTGGAGGAAAGCTCGGGATTGAAGGAAAGAGCTTGTTTGAGGATTTAACTTCAACCCTAGCATCTTATAGCTTGGTTTGGAGCTCAAATTGAGGTTAGTAGTTCTCTTGCTCCCCCTAAATGTAAGTTTTGCAAGAGATTTGGAAGAAAACCTAGTTTTATGAAAACTAGGGTTTATTTTGGGGCTTTTCATTTGGAAGTTTTTAAGATGGAATTGATGAGTGTAGAACACTCTTGTAGGTTGGATTTGAAGCTCCATTGCGTTGATTTGAGCTTTGCACAAGTTTTTCTTGGATTAAGGTAATTTTTACCTATTTTCTACTTGATTTTTGGTGAATTTCGTGGTAAGCTTTTTAGAAGCTTATAACCCCTTAGAAATTTTTCTTAGGGCGTAAGAAGCTTACAAGACAACTTCGTCGGAGGAACGAACGAGGTTTCGAAAGTTATCCGGTGGGTTTGACCTCACCGAAATGGGTGATCTCCCTCTATGTCTCCTATTATGTTATAGGACTCAATAATGAGCTTAGCATGTACTTCATGGCACTCTTGAATTTTTGAGCATATGGTTTGATCACATTTTATATGAAGAACTTCATTCTCTATGTAGTAGAGCTATATGAGATAAAGAGCATGCATGTTAAGATACATGAGCTTCCTTTGCATGATAAGATGCATGAGTTTTAATGGGAATCTACTCTTTTCACTTGTTCTAGTACTTTGGTAAACTACTCTCATGCATGCTATATGTATGGTTATGGTTAGGCTATTATGTGCATTTAACATCACATACTCGATGGAACGAATGGATTAGACATAAATGGCAAATGTGTATAATTGCTTAGTCAAATGGGAGATAATTGCTTGCATGATGAACTTCATTCTCTATATAGTAGAGGCTTATATAACAAGGCACATGAAATATAAACTTGGTTGGCATCCTTGCGTCCCTTGGACGTGGTAGTAGTGAATTGCTCTTTACATACTATAGTAGAAATAGTATACTCATATAACCCTCTATGGTTATGCATAGGTAAAGCGGCATCCTTGTTGGAATAAATGAGATGTAAACCCTTGCATCCTTGAAACATATTGTATATAGTAGGGATATACTCCCGAGTTGATTGGGAAGAGTTGCACGACATATATGTTATAGTGCCCGACCTTCGAGTCGATGATGGTGATTCCATGTTTTAGACATGATGATTGGGACCTATTGCCCTTGGACATGACGCATATGATTCACTCTTGCTTGCCTTTTGTGCTCATTCGCACAAGCTTGTGAGGGTCGCTCCCTACAAGCCGGCACTCCGGAGTTTAGCCTTTGCGACAACATGCTTGCCCGTGTGGGATTGGGCGCCGAAGTGGGATGCCGTGGGTAAGGCTCATTCCTAGCGGAGGAATGTTGACTACCACGGGGCCATTAGGCACGGCACAAGCTGGGACGTTACCATGTGTAAGTACTCTCGTTAATTGGGTAAAAGATGAGTAAATCTGACATTGTACATCACAATTGGTTGATGCATACATAGGAGTTGAGCATTCATGTTGGTCATTATTTATACTTGCGAGTAAATCAGGTGACATTTTACATCACATTTAGAGGATACATATATAGTAGTTGGACATTCATGTCGGTCCTTAGGTATACTTGCATACTTAATAGTAGTAAGTCTATACACATATTAAACAGTATAGTAGTGTAGTAGCAAGGTAATAATAAAAAAGTTTCTTTCAACTATTACTCTTTGCATGAACATGAACATATGTGTGAACTTGTACATACAACAGTGGTGGAGCCACATTCATGTTAGTAGACATTATTACATAGAGGCATGATAGTAGTAGAATTATTTTTACTTCAATTATTGCTTTAAGCTTCATATTTCAGTAATATATTATCGTTGCCTCAGTTGACCTAGTGGTGTATTTCGCCACTCTCGGCGGCTTACCCACTGGGAACTATTGCTTAATAGTTCTCACCCCCATTGGTTGTTTGTTTTTATTTCAGAGCCTTCCTGTCACGCCCCGGGCCCTAGCGGGAGCCTACCAGGCACGTGCACAGACCCGCCGTGTACACCAAAACAACACACAAAGTACACAAGGCGTCTACAACAACAAAGATCAAGTAGAATAGGTACATCCCAAATACGGTGATCAGAGCAAGTAACAACCACTACTAACAATCTAGTCTAACAAAAACCACAAGATGTACAATAAGATTCACCTAACATTACATCTTAATCAGGAGATAACTCAACTAAGTACAACTATACACCTTTCATACAAGATAAAAGAAAGGCATCAAGGGTCCATCTAAAATATCATCGTCGCGGCTCTAGCTAGCTGCTAACCCCTCGCCACGATCCCAAGCCTCTCCCGCTGCGGAAGGCTCTGAAACAAAAACCCAACAACCATGGGGGTGAGAACTATTAAACAATAGTTCCCAGTGGGTAAGCCGCCGAGAGTGGCGAATTACACCGCTAGGTCAACTGAGGCAAAAGTAGGATTAGAATAAAGCATGATTAACATATAAAAGATCTACTCTACTATGCCTCTAACATCAAGTCATAAACATGTTCATGTTATAAAGCATGTAAACATTTTACTCATATACGTGTAAATATGCCATGATCAACCACACATATTCTAATATCATAAACTCGCTATATGTCAAGTTTACTATTACACATATGACTTGTCTCCAACTACAAGTATGAAATGTATAACCGACTTTCCACTACATATATGAACTATGTGACTTGTTCCCAACTATATGTATGTTATGTTCACTAACCACAAATGTGCCAAGTCATGTTAATGTCTATTACCACATGCACTATAGATACCCAATCCATAGGGGACGGTGCCGTCCTGCTTGTGCCGTGCCTAATGGTCCCGTGGTAGTCAGCATTCTCTCACTAGAATGAGACTCTCCCCCAACGGCGATCCACTTCGGCGCCCAAACCTGCACGGGCGATCAAATGTCGCAAGGCTAACTCCGGAGTGCCGGCTTGTAGGGAGCGACCCTCACAAGCATGTGCGAATGAGCACAAATGGCCAACAAGCATAATCAACTGCATAAGAAATACGTTCATCATGTCTAAAACATGGAATCACAACATCGACTTGAGGGTCGGAATCATAATGCATAAGTCACACTTGTTCTCAATTCACATGTGGGTATATTTCTACCAATATGTAACATGTCTCTAACATACAAGTGGATACATCTCACTCTACCAATAGGAATGGACCTAAGTCTCATTCATGACCCCAACGGGTTACTATCACATGCTATGACTAAGTCATACTCAATGCATTATACTAATGCTATTTTCGATGCATTCTACAAATGCCACAATCGATGCATGATTCTAATGCCATGATCCATGCATTCTACAAATGCTATAACAATGCATTCTACGATGCCAACAAAACCATAATCCATGACATGCATGAGCTACACAAACCTCTACTACATAGAGTACAAAAGTCATCATGCAAGTATTTATTTCTTATTATCAAAGTGATGGTATGCAATTACCACTTACCTTACCGACAAGAAAACTCATACCTCATGTCTTAAACATGGAATACCAATCAATGACCCGAGGGTCTAGCACTAAGTCATAAGGCCAACCTTGTTGTTCTTCTAAGTGAAGTGTAACATACTTAGCCTCTCACTATGTCATATATCATGCTCATTTCTACCAATACCCGTAATGCTAAGTGTCCCCAAGTCCACTTTCCATCCATTACTTCATATGTTGCTTAATCATTCCAACATGCATTTCTACGTTATCATAATTTGAAATGTCATCTTGCCACGACTTTCCATAATGTGCCATGTATAAACACAATCATGAACTCTACTACATAGAGCATGCAATTCTCATATATGCCATACATATATCATGATCCCAATATTTCTATCATGTCATAATAAGCATGAATATGCAACAATTCAACTCTAAAATATTAGAGGAGACATAGGGGGAGTTCACCCATTTCGGTGAGGTCAGACCCACCGGATAACCATCGAGACCTCGCAGTACTTCAAAACGAAGTTGTCCCCTCGATTTCCAGCACCCTAAAGACCAATTCTAGGGGGTTACAAATTTCGAACGAACAAATTTGAAAACTACCAAAGTTCATGAAGTAAATGGGTGGAAAATACCTTTGAGCAAGTAGAACTTGTTCCAAGCCCAAATCAAGGTTAGGGATCTTCAAATCCAACCTACAACAACATTCTACACCTATCAATTCAACCCCAAGAGCTCACAATCAAGAAACCCTAATTCAAACCCTAGTTTTCATGAAACTAGGTCTTCATCCCAAATTCAAGTGATAAACACAATTAGAGGAGTTGTAAGATAGCCACTCATCTCATAAGAGCTCCAAACCAAGCAAAAAGAGACTAGGGTTGGAGATCCATCCACCAACAAGCTCTCCTCTTCAGCCACGAGCTCCCTCCAAGCCTAGGAGTCAACCTCCATGGAGGAAATGGAGAGAAAAGAGATCAAAACCACTATTCATGGGTTTGGAGAGGAGAAAATCAAGAAAGAGAGAGGAAAGAAGCTCACCTTTCTTCTCCTCCATCCTCAGCCAACAACAGGGAAGGAAGAGGGTGTGGGGTACTTAATCCCGTGCAACAAAATCCACATAGACCCCTCAAAAAAGCTAAAATTGCAAAACTGCACGAATTGCAATATGCTGCTCTGCGTACCGGTATACGAACAAGCGTACCGGTATACTGCACAAAATTTCGCAAACCCGAGCCTCGGTCAAAAAGCAGAATTCCACAGTATTCCGGTATCTCAACATCAGTACCGGAATAAATAACATCAGTACCGGTATGCAAACATCAGTACCGGAATACCTCCAGCCCATTCCGGTACCTAATGCCAGATTCCGCAGAACCCGAGAGCTGCGCAATTCCCAGTATTTCACTGGATTCCGGTATCTGAATACCAGGACCGGTATACCATGTCAAAACTGCAGTTTTTGCAGATTTTGACCTCCGGAGTCCGTTTTCGCCCTTTTTAAGCCACGAAAACACCAAAAAGCTCTCCAAACTCAACCCAAATCTCCAGAATAGTATAAGGCACTATTCTCTCACTAGAACTCCGTAATTTGCTAAAGTTCAGTGTACTACACTTCCACAGCGGGAGAGGCTAGGGACCGTGGCAAGGGGTTAGCGGCTAGCTAGAACCTCTTCGGTATTGCTATAGATGGACCCGTGACGCCTTTCTTTTTGTATTAGTGTGAAAGGTGTATAGTTGTATCTTGTTTAGTGACTTTCTAGTATTCATGAGATGTACCCTTTTGTGTAAACTTATTGTATATCTTGTGAATGTAAAATAGTTTTAGGCTTGATTTTGTAGTAGAATTATGTACTTGCTCTGATTACCGTGTTTAGGATGTTTTTCTATTACTTCCTTTGGTTGTTTGTTGTAGACGCCTAGTGTGCACCGGGGGTGCCTGGTGTACACGGCGGGTCTGTACACGCGTCGGGTAGGCTTCCGCTGGGGCCCGGGCGTGATAGATTATGTTGGTATCAGAGCCTAGGGTTGAGTCTTAGTGGACCTAGCAAACCTTAGGCCGGTTGGACGATAAGAAATAGGAACGTGAGAGACGGGGTCTTTTGTGACTTATTGGCGAAAGCAACATGATTTGGTCATGTCTTTAGCTCTAAAAAGTGTTGTAGTTGGATCGAAGTGAACAACTTCTATGCCCTTGGAGGGTCACGTTGGCTGCCGACAACGTGACATCGGGGAATTGTAGGAGTCCACTTCATTACTTTCGCATGATTGGGATTTGTAACTATGAGTGGGGATGCGTTGGCGTGGGATTTTTAACCAGCGCATGTATATTTGTTGCAGCTTGGGATGCCGACGACGCGCTCCATGGCGGCAAAGGCAGCCGAGACCGGGATGTCTGCATCCTCCGGATTTGTTGAGATCTGGGAGTTGAGAGAGCAGCTAGCTATTTTAGCGAGCACGGTGGAGCGGCAGTCATCTGCTGTGTTACTCCAAGCTGAGGCTTTGCGCTGACAGGGCGAGGGAATTAAGCGGCTGGAGGACTTGTTGATCCAGCAAGCAGCCGACCACAAGAAATTTCATGAGCTATAGATCGCACCTTGACAGTGGGGAAAGGCATGGAGACCGTTGGGACGGTGAGAGAAGGCTCCAAGAGTGGCAAGTTATGTGTAAGCGCACCATCAAGGCATTCGAAAAATCGGTCTCGAGGACATGATTTTTCATCAGGAAGAAGGACATCAAATCGTCGACAGCCGTTACGATGTGTGATTTGTGGAGGTCCGCATGTACCTCCACAATGCTCTCGACGTGGAGGCAAGTGCTTTCTTTGTGGCCAGGCGGGCCATTTCCAGTCTGAATGTCCGGGAAGAACGATGTCAGCAACATCGGTATCGACTTCACCACAGCAAACAACGGGTAGACGCATGCCTGCAGATCAAGCGGATGATGATTTAGCGACAAAGAAGGTTGTCGCAGGTATTCTTCTAATTAGTGGTATTGGAGCTAGCGCATTGTTTGTTGTGATTGCATTACTTGTGTCTCTTGATCGGCTGTTCGCCGAGTTGCATGGCATTGAATTCGTTCCTTGTTGCATGTATAATGAGTTTAGTCCCGATTACACAGATATTCGGGAGTACTGTCTTTGAGCTTTATTAGAATTGGATGTTTCTATGTGCCAACAAACTGATTGGCTTTGTTTAGACGGAGAGGATATAGTGTTGGTTTGGGCATGGTCTGGCTCATCAGGTATTATGTTACCGCTGATTGTAAGAGCTGAACTGTAGCATCTTGGGAACCTAGACATGAAATAGTCTATCCAGAGAGTTAAAAGTTCGCTGTTTGCGATAATTGTTTCACCCACCCAAGCCAAGTAGTTGACTGAGTGGACGTGTGGCCTTTTGGCCAGCATCCCGGGGAATGGTTGAGAACCCTCAAAAATTGAGGATATCTCCATTGTGAGGGAGTTGCTTATGCATTCCCGGCAGAGTTATGAGAATTGAAGGCAAGACTACGGGACTTGCTAGCGAGGGCTTCTTTATGCCTAGTGTTTCATCTTGTGGAGCAGCAATCTTATTTGTCTTGAGAGGATGGGTTACTTCGACTATGTGTCGACTATCGTGAACTCAACAAGGTCACGATCAAGGATAAGTACCCGTAACCGCGATCTGATGATCTATTTGATCAGCTCCAAGGATTCTAGATATACTCGAGATTGATTTGCAATCTAGGTATTACCCACGTAGGATTAAGTTAGAGGTTGTACCGAGGATGAATTTTCGCACTCGGTATGGATATTACGAATTTATCGTGATGCCGATCGAGCTTGTTGATGCTCTTGATGTATTGTGATTTCTGGCCCTTTTTGGGTGTCTTTGTCTTTGTGTTCATCGACGACATTTTGGGTACTCGTGAGGTGATGAAGACCGTGAATATCACTTAAACTAAGTGTTGCAAGTACTTCAAATGAAGAAGTCTTTGCCAAGTTGAAGAAGTGTCGATTTGGTTGTGAGGAGTAGCATTCTTTGAGATGCGGTGTCAGAAGCGGATATGATTGAAGATCACAAGAAATCAAGCAATCCATAGTTGGTTTAGGCAGACGAATATAACCGAGGTTCGAACTTCTCAGTTTGATTGGGTATTATAGAAGATTGTTGAGAGATTCGCTATGTTATCTACTCCCCTCAGTTGACTCACACATAAAGGAACTAAGTCTATTTGGAATAATATGTGTGAGAGAAATTCTTTTGGAACTGATAGTATGGTTGACAACCGCCAACCTTATCTACCCAGAGGGCGGGTTATGTAGTTTGTAGTTATGTTTCTCTCAGTGGATTGAGTTGTGTTTTGATGCAAAATAGAAAGGTAATAGTTGCCTTTCGTTAATTGAGGGATTATGAGAAGAATCGCCAACCCATGATTTGGAATTGGCTGCCATAGTCTTTGCTTGGAAGCTACGGCAATACTATTCATAGCGAATGGTGTGAAGTATACACTAATCATAAAGTTTGAGATACCTCTTCATTTAAAGGATTAAGTTTGAAGCAGGGAAGACAGAGGTTGTTGTAAACCGATAGAGGACATGACGATGTTGATCGTCACTCAATCACCTCTACTCAAGGAAACAGGGTGAGTAAAAATTAAAGGTTGTTGCACCGGCAACATCAATGAGATTGATGGCAGTGATAATGACACCCATTCTTTTGGATCGGATCACGGAAGCTAGCCCTTGATCTAGACTTGTAAATGATGCAATCAAAGGTCGAGAATGGAGCGGCTGATGACTTCCATGTGGATAGTCGGAAAATGCTTTGGTTGCAGAATCGATAATTTGTACCTGTGGATAATCGGATTAAGGAGACACTCTAAGTGAAGCTCATTGAGCCCCTTATGCTATGCATTCAAGCGGCATTGAAAAGGTACATAGACTAAAAGTTGTCACACCGGCGGCTGGAATGAAGATGACACGGGAGAGTTGTGGTGCAATGCTTGATGTAACAATAAGTGAAAACCGAGCATCAACTTCCTAATAGCAAGTTGGGAAGGCTGTATATTTTCATATGAAAGTAGAGGATGATTACCAGGAATTTTGGTATTGGATTGTCCCGCTCTCAAGCTAGACAAGATGTTAATTGGGTAATTATGAATAGATTTGCTAAATCAGCTCATTTTACTCCTATTCACACTTTTTGGTCAGAGGAAAGACTCGCACAAGTATATCTTGAAAAAATTGTGCGACTTCATGGAGTATTTAGCTTTATTGTTTGGAATAAGAGCTATATGGATAATCCTCGATGAGAAATAGAACTTCAAGCATAAGATTAGGCCTTCTGAATGTAATACCTGACTAAGGGAATCAAGAAGTTGGATGTACGAGGAATCTAAGTCCTAGATTCATTGGACTATTTGAGATCTTGGAATGAATGGGTCTAGTAGCATATTGACTTGTCTTACCTCCGAATCTATCAGGGTTACGAGAAGATCTAAGCTTCAAGGAGCGATTGTCATGGATTTTGGCTTGTGAAGTGCAGGAAGTTCGGAATCATGAGTTTTCCTGTGCGATGGTGCTTTGGAGCAACCATCTTGAGTGCGAAGCTATGTGAGAGCTGGAGGCTTCACTGCGAGTGCGATGTTCTTATCTTCTTCAGATCGGATGATTGGATAGTTGATCCGTAGTTTCGCGGACGAAACTCCTTTTTAGGAGGGGAGGATGTAGCACACTAAACTTTAGCGAATTGCGGAGTTCTAGTGAGAGAATAGTGCTTTATACTATTCTGAAGGTTTTGACTAGTTTGGAGAGCTTGGGAGTGTTTTGGAGGCTTATTAAGCGCGAAAACGGACTCCGGAGATCAAAATCTGTAAAAGCTGCAGATTTTGTATTGAGTACCGGTACTGGATTTGGGGTACCGGAACTAAGTAGAATGTAGGATTGCGCAGCTCTCGGATTTTGAGGAACTCAGCTGAGGTACCGGTACTGATTTAAGTAGTACCGGTACTGATTTTTGAGGTACCGAAACATAATGGGAAATCGAAAGCTCCAACGTTCGAATTTTGCGGAATTGGATATGAGGTACCGTAACTGCCTGAGTACCGGTACGCCAACCCGTGTACCGGTACGCAGTGCTGCAGATTGCTTTTTCGCACAGCTTGTAAATTCTGACTTTTGAGGGGCCTTTGGGGATTTTGTTGCTCGGGGTTAAATACCCCTTCACCCCCTTCACTGCCCTCTTGTTGCTGAGGCTTGAGAGAGGAATAGGTAGGTTTCCCTCCCCCTCTCTCTCTCTTGGATTTCTTCCCCAAACCCTCTAATCCTTGGGTTTGATCTCTTTTTTCTTCCTCTCCTCTATGGATGCTTGCACCTAGGCCTTGGAGGGGAGCTCGGGATTGAAGGGAAGAGCTTGTTTGATGATTTAACTTCAACCCTAGCATCTTTTAGTTTGGTTAGGAGCTCAAATTGAGGTTAGTAGTTCTCTTGCTCCCCCTAAATGTAAGTTTTGCAAGAGATTTGGAAGAAAACCTAGTTTTATGAAAACTAGGGTTTATTTTGGGGCTTTTCATTTGGAAGCTTTTAAGATGAAATTGATGAGTGTAGAACACTCTTATAGGTTGGATTTGAAGCTCCATTGTGTTGATTTGAGCTTTGCACAAGTTTTTCTTGGATTAAGGTAATTTTTACCTATTTTCTACTTGATTTTTGGTGAATTTCGTGGTAAGCTTTTTAGAACCTTGTAACCCCTTAGAAATTTTTCTTAGGGCGTAAGAAGCTTAAGAGACAACTTCGTCGGAGGAACTGTCACGCCCCGGATTACACATTTTCCCGGGCTCGCCGACAGATCCGCCGTATACATAGGTATTCCCCGTGTATACGAAGCGATAGTTGTACCAGTAAAATACATACAAGCAATTACAAGAGATATAGAGCTGGAATAAAGAACATAACTCGATACAGATAAGCCAACTGTACATACAAGATCCAAAATACAACACTGACCGACCATAACTATAAGGTACAAGTCCATCTCACTGTACACAAAATAAATACATCTGTATGTACATGGCATCTCCCAAACAGAAACTATCTCCAAAATGGGTCCTCCTCTAGAATAGCGACCGGGGTAGACAGGGATCTAGCTCGCGACTCCCTTACCTCGATCAGAAGGAACAGTAGCAGCAGCAAAAGTCGAAGGCTCTGTAAGAAAAAGTGGCAACAATGGGTGTGAGAACTACTATAAAATAAAGTAGTCCTCAGTGGGTACCGTCACCGACCTCAACGGCCCACCCACTAAGTCTACGAGACTAACAGTATAGCTGGTAGGTAAAGAAATAGTAAAGTATGCTGGAATAAACTCTACCGCTGTGATGCCACTACCTTACCACTATGCACAATAATCTCTTAGCAATATATGCACTTCATGCTAGGAATAAACGGTCCATACCGACCCACGTCGATAGGGACCTCAACAAACTGGTCCCTCCTGTACCCTAAGCTGCACCGTACTTCACCCACGAGGGTTTCCAATGTAGGCAGCACCCAACAGGGACTACTGCGACGCACAAAAGTCCAACTCCGGAGTGGCACTCGTGGGCGCGACCCAGCTGAGTGTATATGCGAATCTGACAGCTCAATCAGGTAACTACAGGCTATAATCAATATAAACGGTCAAACTGGTCTAATACCCAAGGCTCACGTGCCCACGGCACAATCTGATGCAAATAGAAGAAATCTGAGTCCACCGTCAGCCCCGACGGCACTCGAAAGTTCGGAACAGCCTAAACTCTGCTGTAACAATGAGCTCTGCACCTTAGCACGAGCGTAAATTCGACCTACACTGATCTAAGTATTCACCTCGCACTAACAGCGGCGATACGATAATAAAAACGGCTCCTGGAGCTATATCAGATAAGTTTTTCGAAAAGTGACAGGTGTAGGATTAACAAGTTTTCTCCTAAGTCAAATCCCAGTTCAGCATGTAACATTTGTCTAAAATTATTGAATTATGCTCCAAATTCATATTTCATATAAAAATATGCAAATTCATGAATTTGAGCCACTAACAGAAAAATATGATGTAGATATAACATGCTGAAATTCTCTACAACTTAGGAGGAATTCCAAAGACTTCGGTCGACATTAACCTACCTTAAACGCTAGTCCAACAACGGCCGGGAGTCGATAGGAAGCCCCGCACAAAATCAGCCTCAACCGAAATCAAACCAGCTAAAAAAATAGGATTCGGATCCACTCTGCAGCACTTCTGGGCGCCCAGAACCTGAGCCCAGAACTGCAGCCTGGCAGCTTCAACCTATACGATTTCAAAACGGATTTTAACCAAATTCCCAAGTCCAAATGCAGTGAAACTTCACCCAACTCACCTCTAGATGCTTAAGAATAATTCCCCAGCTTCCTAGCCAAAATTGAGCTCAATTCGATCACCAAAAGGCCCTCAAACCAAATTCGGATCAACTTCTGGGTGCTCAGATTCTGCATCCAGAATTTCAGCACTTCAGCCCTTTATGGAATTAGCCCAAATATGAGAATTCCAACTTATAAAACTAGTGGAGTAGGGTCACAAACCTTCTAAACAAAGTGAGGAATTAATCCAAATCCATCAATGAAGCTTTCCTCAAGATCTGGATTCAAAGGTCCCAAGAAATCCATCAATACTTCAAAAATCAGCACTTAAGCTTAAATATCCAAAATCTTAGCTAAACTCACCTCTCCAATCTCGAATTCAGGAGGGAAAAGCTTCTAATCCAGCAAAGGATGATGGAAAACCAACTCCCACGCCAAAAATCCAGCTCCGAAGAGACTTGGATCCATAAAAACCAAGAAAACCTCAATTTTAGCTCAAGAACACTAAATCTCAGGAAAAACAGCAATTCAAGCTTACATACCTAATCAAATTACTGTTGGAAAGATTCAACACACTCCCCCACGAGGCCACAATCCTCCAAACCAAGTTTCACAGAATTTGGACGCTCCTAGGTTGCACACGAGCTAAAACTCTAGAGGTTGCTGCTGAAATCATGCTGAAATTCCAAGTCCTCAAGGTGCAAATTTGGGATTTTGGAGAATTGGAGGGTTTCCCAAGCTCAAATCTGAGTTCACTGTGAAGGAGGGGAGAAAAGAGTCTCAGGGGGTCGTCCCCATTCTTTTATAGAAGCATTGGTTGGATAAAATAAGCCCCATGAACAACTGCTGCTAACCTGTAACTATGCTTGAAATTTGAGATTCGGGCGCCCAAATCCCAGAACTGGGCGCCCAGATTCTCCAGCCAGCACTCAGCCCAAAACTTCGGGTTCTTCGTCCAGCGGTCTGGTGCACCCTAACGTGGTCCGACGGAGCTCACCTACCACGCACACATGCAGCACGTTCGATACTCATGAGGTGAACTTTCAGAGCCACTTCTGGGCGCCCGAAACTGGATCCGAAATGACTCAGTATATAATGAAACAGCACTCAGAATCTGGGCGCCCTAAACTCAACTTCTGGGCGCCATAAACTGGCAGAACTTCAGTTTTGGCTGATTTTGGTGCTCCGAGTCCGTTTTCGCGTCTATTTCGTGCCAAAATGACTCCGACTCATCCCGACACTCTACAGAAGTGTCGGCCAGTCTCTGATACTGCAGTCATTTCGCCAGTTAGGCCCCAGGGGTACTACATCCTTCCCCCCTACAAAAAGTTTCATCCTCGAAACTTAAATTTCATACCTCAAGTGGAACTCTCGAAAAGGTCGGGGTAGGACTCTCGCATTACAGTCTCCGGCTCCCAAGTCGCCTCACGCTCCTCGTGATTACTCCACTGCACCTTCACGTACGGTATGACCCGGTTGCGCAATTCTTTCGTCTCACGAGCAAGAATCCGCATAGGTCGCTCCTCGTACCTCATGTAGTACTTGGGAATTTTCATGAATTAGGGTTTCTGGACTTGGCAGGATTCGGGCGCCCGGAAGAGAGGTTGTGGACGCCCGAATGTTCCGGACCCCGTTGCACTTTGTGGACGATCCGTTTGTGGCCGACGGAGATCGGATCTGGATGCATGAACCGGACGCCCGGATGGAGGATCCGGTTTGAGTTGTGACGTGGAGGGCCACGTGTCGCGACGCAGGACACGTGTCGATCGCCGGAGACACACCGCCCCACCGCCTGCTGACCGCCGACCGACCGCTTGAGCACACGACGACACCTGTACGGCAGGGTTTCCGGACGCCCGGAAATTGTGATGTGGGCGCCCGAAAGTGGACTTTTGGCAGCCTATAAATAGGCGAGTCCCTGATGGTTTTTGGTGCATTTCCACTTCGTATGATCCCTATTTCTAGAGAGAGAAAGTGGGTTTAGGGCCATGTGTTGGCATAGTTTGTAACCCTGCTTGCTCTCTTCTACTCTGCTGATCTGATCTGGTGCCAAGCCGTTATTCTGCTGGAGATAGCAGTTTCCTTGGAGATTTTGATAGATCGAGGTGCTGCCGGAGTACGTTCTCTGGAGGGTTGGATCTGAGGATATTGTCCTTTCCCCACCGTGGTTGGATTAGCTTTTCAGGTGGGTTGATGTTTGCCAGATTCAGTGGACTTCCTCCTACGTGTTTTATCTCATGTTAGCATAATATGATATGATGTTGTTTGGATTATGTTAGCATGATTGGATTATGACATGTGGATATTGGATTATGATATTGGGATTATGATAGTATGCCATGCTAAGATTATTTAGAGATGCCATGTTAGGTTGAGACTGATCTATAGACTGCATGGGCATGTTATGATCTTAGATGTGCTAATAATATGTATATGAGCATGCATTTCTTTGTATCCTTGTTGCATGATTGGACCTACACCTATTCTGTTGATTCCTTGTACCAGTTGTTGTGCATGTAGTGTAGGTGATCATGTTGTGGCTCGTGCTATGTTATTGTACCTCCTCTTTGTGGTAGAGTTGAGATTGTTTGTGAGCACTGGAGCATTGATTGTGCCAAGGGCACGTGATTCCTTGTGAGAGCATTGATTGGGTCACACTTGTTGATTATCCTTTGTGGTGCCGAGGGCACAGTGGATTGGGTCTTACTTGTTGACTATCCTTTGAGGTGCCGAGGGCACATGATCCTTTGTTGACCCAGTCGTGTCGATCATATACCTGCGAGTGCTTGGCGTTACTATGGTTGTACTTTGCTCGGTTGGGTCGCTCCCACGAGTACCACTCTAGAGTTGGCATGTTCCGTACAGAGGGTTGTACGAGGGGCTAGTTACAGACGGGCTTCCTGTACTAGTCGGCTCCCTGGAGGGTTGAGCAGCTCCCTGGAGGGTTGAGCGTGATCAGGCCGCAGGTATCGTGTTGTGAGGTATGGTATTGTATTGAGAGGTATTGTATGGCGAGAGCTAGGTACAGATGGGGTTCCTGTACTAGCTGGTTCGCAGGTATTGTATTGTGTATAATAGTCCTCATTTGGTATATTCAGTTCATTGGTATTCATACTGACAGTTGAGCTTTGTGCATAGTAGTGGTAGTATATCTCCTACTCTTTTATTGCTCTATTCATATCTCTTGAGATTGAGGACTTAGTGGGCAGACCGCTGAGGCTGGTGGCGGTACCCACTGAGGACTACTTGATTGATAGTAGTTCTCACACCCATTGGTGACATCTTTTTGCAGAGTCTTCTTCCCCAGTCGTGCATACTGAGCGCGGAAAGGAGACCGTCGGGTAGAGCTATTCCCCGGATATTTGGCTAGAGGTATACCCATTTTGGATAGATGGTTGAGTCTGTACATACTGTGTGATGTTGATATCAGTCTGTATATGAGAGTTTTATATGAGAGTTATGGATGATGTATGTACAGTGATCTTTTGATATATTTATATAGCAGCTCTGTTGATACCTTTAGCTCTGTGTGTTTGTTGTGGTTGTTGTTTCGCTTCGTATACATGGTAGAGATACTGTGTATGCGGCGGATCTGGTCATGCGCCTGGGAAGAGGTAACCCGGGGCGTGACAGATTAAGTTGGTATCAGAGCTTAGGAATAGGTCATGAGGGCCTAGGAAACCTAAGATAAACAGACCTAAGAATGACGAGAGAGACGTGATTGATCGCGAAAGTCAAAGATTGGGTTGTTAAATCCTTCCTTGTGTAGGAAGAGTGATTGAGGGATTATGCCTTCTCTTATCGGATGAATTATGTTGGCTGCAGACGACATAATAATCTGAGAAGAAAAGAAGTGTCCTTCTAGACTTTCGCCAGATTGGGTCGTGAGATTGTTGTGGTCATAAGCGGGTATTCTATTGCAGGTTGTTACTATGCCTCCTCGACGACCATCGACGCGAGCGCATCCGACGCCTTCGGATATGCCTGAGCAGACGGGACCTAGTGAACGGCCCGCTCTGCAAGAGCAGCTAGCAGACATAGCTGCAGTTGGAAGGCAGCAGAGTGCCTTGTTGCAGAAGATGTGTGATGCTTTCTCTACGCCTCGAACTATGGAACCTCAGGCGACGATGACTCCAAATACATCTCAACCTGGAGAAGGAAGTACTCAGCCTAATCAAGTGCTTTCTGAAGAGGAGCAGGAGCTGATGGCGGATAGATTAGCTCGCTTCTGTAGGTTTGATCCACCGCGATTTAATGGTAGTAGTATAGAACCGTGGGTGGTAGAAGCCTGGATTTGTGAGATGGAGAAGTTGTTTAGGATGTCCTGTGCAAGTAGGACCTTGGATCATGTCTGTTGATTTATTAGTATTGAGACAGTTGCAGGATTTTGATGTAATCCTAGGCATGGATTGGTTATCTCGATACTTTGCTACGATCGATTGTGAATCTAAGACAGTAATCTTTCGTGAGCCTGGACATGAAGAGTATGTTTATGAAGGTTGTAAGAGTTCACTGTTCGCAGTGACGATCTCTTCTTCTAAGGCCAGACAGATGTTAAATAGAGGATGTATGGCCTACTTAGCAACGGTGACTGAGGTGCCCACTGTTGTACCAGGACTCGAGGATATTCCTATTGTCCGTGAATTTCCGGACGTATTTCCTTCTGAGTTATCCTCGATGCCTCCTGATAGGGAGATTGAATTCGTGATTGATGTGGTACCAGGAACCGCGCCAATCTCGAAGACACCCTATAGAATGGCACCAGCGGAGTTGAGAGAGTTGAAGGCGCAACTGCAGGATCTTATGGATAAAAGTTTTATCAGACCAAGTGTGTCACCTTGGGGAGCGCCTGTACTATTTGTGAAGAAGAAGGATGGTTCACTTAGGTTGTGTGTGGATTATCGAGAATTGAACAAAGTAACCATCAAGAATAGATACCCCCTCCCACGTATCGATGATCTGTTTGATCAATTACAGGGAGCGTGTGTCTTTTCTAAGATTGATCTTCAGTCCGGTTACCACCAGTTGAAGGTGAAGGCCGAGGATATTTCTAAGACTGCTTTTAGAACTCGGTATGGGCATTATGAGTTTACAGTCATGCCGTTTGGGTTGACTAATGCCCCAGCTGCATTTATGGATATGATGAACCGAGTTTTTAAGTCTTTCTTGGACAAGTTCGTGGTAGTTTTTATCGATGATATTTTGATTTACTCCCGTGATGATGCGGAGCATGAGGAGCATTTGAGATTAGTGCTACAACTCTTGCGAGAGAAGAAGTTGTATGCAAAGCTCAAGAAGTGTGAGTTTTGGTTGAGAGAGGTTGCCTTTTTAGGCCATGTGATTTCAGCTTCGGGAGTAGCTGTTGATCCTAAGAAGATTGAGGAAATTCGTGATTGGCCTAGACCGACGACCATTTCCGAAGTGCGGAGTTTTCTTGGTCTAGCCGGGTATTATCGACGATTTGTGGAGAGCTTTGCGAAACTCTCTACACCACTTGGTTAACCAGGAAAGGGGTTAAGTATGTTTGGAGTAATGAGTGCCAAGAATGCTTTGATGAGCTTAAGCAGAGATTGATGACAGCCCCTATTCTTGCACTACCTGTGATGGGCGAAGGATTTGTCATCTATAGTGATGCTTCGCATAGTGGCTTGGGTTGCGTGCTGATGCAACATGGCAAAGTGATTGCATATGCTTCAAGACAACTAAAGGAATATGAGAAGAACTACCCCACTCATGATTTGGAGTTGGCGGCGGTAGTCTTTGCTCTGAAGCTATGGCGTCACTATCTTTATGGTGAGCATTGTGAAGTGTATACAGATCATAAGAGTCTTAAGTATCTGTTTACACAGAAAGAGTTGAATCTACGGCAACGGAGATGGTTAGAATTATTGAAGGATTATGACATCTCTATATTATACCATCCCGGTAAAGCGAATGTTGTTGCCGATGCTTTGAGTAGGAAGGCTGTGGCAACTTTGAGTTTGTGTATTACTCAACAGCCTGTCCTAGTGGAAGAGATGCGGAGGTTGTCCCTTGAAGTGGTTACTTCTGGGATGACAGCGAGACTGATGACTCTGATTTTGCAGCCCACTCTGTTAGATAGGATTCGAGAGAAACAGAGTGTGGATCCTTACTTGGTGAAAGTTCGAGATCAACTGAGGAGTGGAGATCTCGAAGGGTTTTCTTGTGATGATGCTGAGACTCTTCGCTATAGAGGACGATTATGTGTACCTGCAGATCAGGAGATTCGAGAGGAGATACTAAAGGAAGCACATTATTCTCCTTATTCTGTACATCCTGGAGGGACAAAGATGTACCAGGATCTGAAGACTCACTTCTGGTGGAATGGTATGAAGCGGGATATTGGTAGAGCTGTAGCTCAATGTTTGACATGTCAGCAAGTTAAGGCTGAATATCGTGTACCAGCTGGTAAGCTATAGAGTCTTCCAATACCTGAGTGGAAGTGGGATCATATTACGATGGATTTCATCGTAGGATTGCCGAGGACTTCGAGCGACTGTGATTCTATTTGGGTGATTGTCGATAGGCTGACGAAGTCTGCTCATTTTCTGCCTATGCAGATTACTTGGTCACGTGAGCGACTTGCGCAGCTCTATATGGATGAGATATTGAGATTGCATGGAGTGCCAATCTCAATAGTATCTGATAGAGACCCAAGGTTTGTTTCTCATTTCTGGAAGAGTTTACAAATAGCTTTGGGGACTCAGCTTCGATTTAGCACTGTGTTTCATCCCCAGACTGATGGTCAGTCCGAGCGCACTATACAGACACTCGAGGATATGTTGAGAGCTTGTGTCTTGGATTTTGGTGGAGGTTGGGATCGACATCTGAGATTAGTAGAGTTTGCGTACAACAATAGCTATCAAGCGAGCATTAAGATGGCTCCGTTTGAAGCATTGTATGGACGCAAATGTCGATCACCTCTGTATTGGGATGATGTTGGTGAAAGGAAGACGTTGGGACCAGACCTTTTGCTTGAAGCCGAAGAGAAAGTTAAGTTGATACGACGGCATATTGAGACGGCTCAGAGTAGGCAAAAGAGTTATTCTGATACTCGGAGGCGAGATCTAGAGTTTCATGTTGGCAATCATGTTTTCTTGAAGGTCTCACCATCGAAGGGCATACGGAGATTTGGAATTCGCGGAAAGCTTAGTCCACGATTTATTGGTCCTTTTGAGATCTTAGAGAGAGTTGGACCCGTGGCTTATCGGTTAGCTCTTCCGCCTCGACTTGCAGGAGTGCACGATGTCTTTCATGTATCTGTTCTGAGGAGATACATGCATGATCCTTCCCATGTGATTGATTTTTCTCCACCGGAGCTTACTGAGGATTTGCAGTACGAGGAGCGACCGATACAAATTCTTGCTCGTGAGACGAGGGAATTGCGTAATCGGGTCATACCTTATATTAAGGTACAGTGGGATTTTCATGATGATAGAGAGGCGACATGGGAGTTGGAGACGGTTATGCAGAGATCCTATCCCCACCTATTTATATCTTGAGGTGAGTACTTTAGTTTCGAGGACGAAACTATTTTAAGGAGGGGAGAATGTAGTACTTGGGAATTTTCATGAATTAGGGTTTCTGGACTTGGCAGGATTCGGGCGCCCGGAAGAGAGGTTGTGGACGCCCGAATGTTCCGGACCCCGTTGCACTTTGTGGACGATCCGTTTGTGGCCGACGGAGATCGGATCTGGATGCATGAACCGGACGCCCGGATGGAGGATCCGGTTTGAGTTGTGACGTGGAGGGCCACGTGTCGCGACGCAGGACACGTGTCGATCGCCGGAGACACACCGCCCCACCGCCTGCTGACCGCCGACCGACCGCTTGAGCACACGACGACACCTGTACGGCAGGGTTTCCGGACGCCCGGAAATTGTGATGTGGGCGCCCGAAAGTGGACTTTTGGCAGCCTATAAATAGGCGAGTCCCTGATGGTTTTTGGTGCATTTCCACTTCGTATGATCCCTATTTCTAGAGAGAGAAAGTGGGTTTAGGGCCATGTGTTGGCATAGTTTGTAACCCTGCTTGCTCTCTTCTACTCTGCTGATCTGATCTGGTGCCAAGCCGTTATTCTGCTGGAGATAGCAGTTTCCTTGGAGATTTTGATAGATCGAGGTGCTGCCGGAGTACGTTCTCTGGAGGGTTGGATCTGAGGATATTGTCCTTTCCCCACCGTGGTTGGATTAGCTTTTCAGGTGGGTTGATGTTTGCCAGATTCAGTGGACTTCCTCCTACGTGTTTTATCTCATGTTAGCATAATATGATATGATGTTGTTTGGATTATGTTAGCATGATTGGATTATGACATGTGGATATTGGATTATGATATTGGGATTATGATAGTATGCCATGCTAAGATTATTTAGAGATGCCATGTTAGGTTGAGACTGATCTATAGACTGCATGGGCATGTTATGATCTTAGATGTGCTAATGATATGTATATGAGCATGCATTTCTTTGTATCCTTGTTGCATGATTGGACCTACACCTATTCTGTTGATTCCTTGTACCAGTTGTTGTGCATGTAGTGTAGGTGATCATGTTGTGGCTCGTGCTATGTTATTGTACCTCCTCTTTGTGGTAGAGTTGAGATTGTTTGTGAGCACTAGAGCATTGATTGTGCCAAGGGCACGTGATTCCTTGTGAGAGCATTGATTGGGTCACACTTGTTGATTATCCTTTGTGGTGCCGAGGGCACAGTGGATTGGGTCTTACTTGTTGACTATCCTTTGAGGTGCCGAGGGCACATGATCCTTTGTTGACCCAGTCGTGTCGATCATATACCTGTGGGTGCTTGGCGTTACTATGGTTGTACTTTGCTCGGTTGGGTCGCTCCCACGAGTACCACTCTAGAGTTGGCATGTTCCGTACAGAGGGTTGTACGAGGGGCTAGTTACAGACGGGCTTCCTGTACTAGTCGGCTCCCTGGAGGGTTGAGCAGCTCCCTGGAGGGTTGAGCGTGATCAGGCCGCAGGTATCGTGTTGTGAGGTATGGTATTGTATTGAGAGGTATTGTATGGCGAGAGCTAGGTACAGATGGGGTTCCTGTACTAGCTGGTTCGCAGGTATTGTATTGTGTATGATAGTCCTCATTTGGTATATTCAGTTCATTTGTATTCATATTGACAGTTGAGCTTTGTGCATAGTAGTGGTAGTATATCTCCTACTCTTTTATTGCTCTATTCATATCTCTTGAGATTGAGGACTTAGTGGGCAGACCGCTGAGGCTGGTGGCGGTACCCACTGAGGACTACTTGATTGATAGTAGTTCTCACACCCATTGGTGACATCTTTTTGCAGAGTCTTCTTCCCCAGTCGTGCATACTGAGCGCGAAAAGGAGACCGTCGGGTAGAGCTATTCCCCGGATATTTGGCTAGAGGTATACCCATTTTGGATAGATGGTTGAGTCTGTACATACTGTGTGATGTTGATATCAGTCTGTATATGAGAGTTTTATATGAGAGTTATGGATGATGTATGTACAGTGATCTTTTGATATATTTATATAGCAGCTCTGTTGATACCTTTAGCTCTGTGTGTTTGTTGTGGTTGTTGTTTCGCTTCGTATACATGGTAGAGATACTGTGTATGCGGCGGATCTGGTCATGCGCCTGGGAAGAGGTAACCCGGGGCGTGACACCTCAGGTCCTCACCCAACTCAAGGGGAGTGAAGTCAATCACGTGTGAGGGGTCAAAAACATATCTCCTCAAGGCCGAGACATGGAACACATCGTGGATCCCGGAAACCCGCGGTGGAAGTGCAATCCTGTAAGCTACTGGCCCAACTCGCTCCAAAACCTCAAAAGGGCCAATAAATCGTGGACTGAGCTTTCCACGAACTCCAAATCTGCGTATCCCTCTGGACGGCAAGATCTTCATAAATACATGATCTCCAACCTGAAACTCGAAGTCTCGTCTCCTAGTATCAGCATAGCTCCTCTTCCGACTCTGGGCGGTCTCAAGACGTCGTCGAACCATCTTGACCTTTCCTTCCGCTTCCAACAGAATGTCCGGACCCAAGGTCTTCCTTTCACCCACATCACTCCAATGTAAAGGCGATCGACACTTGCACCCATACAACGCCTCAAATGGAGCCATCTGAATGCTCGCTTGATAGCTGTTGTTGTACGCAAATTCAACTAATCTCAAGTGTTGATGCCAACTTCCTCCAAAGTCTAGGACGCATGCTCTCAACATGTCCTCTAGAGTCTGAATGGTCCGCTCAGACTGACCATCGGTCTGTGGGTCAAATGCTATGCTAAAATAGAGCTGAGTACCCAATGCTGACTGAAGGCTCCTCCAAAAATGCGAGACGAATCGTGGATCTCGATCTGATACAATCGAGGTAGGTACTCCGTGCAACCTCACTACCTCATCCACATATAGCTGAGCAAGTCGATCTCTGGACCAAGTAGTCAGCACTGGTAGGAAGTGGGCAGACTTGGTCAGTCTGTCCACTATCACCCAAATGGCATCGAAACCTCCCTGCGTCCTCGGTAATCCCACGACGAAGTCCATGGTGATTTGATCCCACTTCCACTCAGGTATTGGGAGACTCTGAAGCTTGCCAGCAGGTACATGGTGCTCCGCCTTTACCTGTTGACAAGTAGACTGAGCCACACATCTTCCAATATCCCGCTTCATTCCATTCCACCAGAAATGAGCCTTCAAATCTTTATACATCTTGGTTCCACCGGGATGAACCGTATAAGGTGAGTAATGTGCCTCTTTTAAAATCTCCTCTCGTATCTCTGAATCCATAGGCACACACAGTCGGTCCCTGTATCGCAGTACTCCCGAACTGTCAACACTAAAGTCCCCTATATGACCACTCTCAATCTGCTCTCTAATCCTCGTCAAATGGGGGTCCGCACTCTGTTTCTCTCTGATCCTAACCAATAGAGTGGGCTGCAAGACCATAGACATAAGTCTTGCAGTTATCCCAGGGGATACCACCTCGAGCTCAAGCCGCCGCAACTCCTCAAGTAATGGCGCCTGTTGAGTGATCATCATACTAAGGCTCAACACTGATTTGCTGCTCAACGCATCTGCCACGACATTCGCCTTGCCGGGGTGATACTGGATGCTAATATCATAATCTTTCAACAAGTCCAACCACCGGCGTTGTCTCAGGTTCAATTCCTTCTGGGTGAACAGATACTTGAGACTTTAATGATCCGTAAAAATCTCACAGTACTCTCCATACAGGTAATGCCGCCACACCTTCAGTGCAAACACCACAACTACAAGCTCCAAGTCATGCGTAGGGTAATTCTTCTCGTAATCCTTCAACTGTCGGGAAGCATAAGCAATTACCCTACCACGCTGCATCAACACACAACCAAGCCCATTGTGCGACGCATCACTGTAGATCACAAATCCTTTCCCCATAACTGGAAGCGCAAGGATAGGAGCGGTCATCAGCCTCTGCTTCAGCTCCTCGAAGCTCCTCTGACAATCCTCACTCCAAAGAAATCTGATCCCCTTCCTCGTCAGACGAGTGAGGGGTGTGGAAAGCTTCGCAAAGCCCTCCACAAACCGACGGTAATATCCAGCCAGTCCAAGGAAACTTCTCACCTCGGTAACCGTCATCGGTCTGGGCCAATCCCGAGCAGCATCTACCTTCTTCGGGTCTACTGTCACTCCAGCGGCCGAAACTACATGGCCCAAGAAAGCTACCTCTCGAAGTCAAAACTCGCACTTCTTCAGCTTAGCATACAGCTTATTCTCCCTCAGAAGCTGCAGCACAATCCTCAAGTGCTCCTCGTGCTCCACATCACTCTGGGAGTAGATTAAAATATCATCAATAAACACCACCACAAACCTGTCCAAGAACGGCTTGAACACTCGATTCATCAAATCCATAAATACGGCAGGGGCATTAGTCAATCCAAATGGCATCACTGTAAACTCATAATATCTGTACTGTGTCCTGAAAGCCGTCTTGGGGATGTCCTCGGCCTTCACCTTTAATTGGTGGTAACCGGATTACAGATCAATCTTCGAGAAGACACAAGATCCTTGCAGCTGATCAAACAAATCATCAATGCGCGGCAAAGGATACTTGTTCTTGATGGTCACTTTATTCAACCCCCGGTAATCCACGCAAAGTCTAAGTGAACTATCCTTCTTTTTCACGAATAACACCGGCGCTCCCCAAGGCGACACACTGGGTCTCACAAACCCCTTATCCAACAAGTCCTGCAGTTGCGCCTTAAGCTCCCTCAGCTCCGCCGGTGCCATTCGGTAGGGTGCCTTAGAGATTGGCGCAGTTTCGAAAACTACGTCAATCACAAACTCGATCTCCCTGTCCGGTGGCATAGTCGTCAACTCAGGGGAAAACACATCCGGGAACTCGCAGACTATAGGGATATCCTCGAGGCCCGGTGCCACCGTAGGCACCTCTACAACCGTCGCAAGGAAAGCAATACATCCTCGACTCATCATCTGTCTCGCTCTCGCCGACGAAATCCAAGTCGTGAACAGCGTACTCCTGCAGCCTCTAAACACAAACTCCTCCTGGCCTGGCTCATGAAATGTCACTGTCCTCGCGCCACAGTCGATCGTCGCAAAATAACACGCCAGCCAATCCATGCCGAGCACTACATCAAAATCCTGCAATCGGTCTAAGACCAATAGATCTGCAGGCATAACCCAAGGCCCAAGCTGCACTGGACAAGCCCAACAACACTCCGCTACATGCAAAACATGATCGAGAATCTGCACCTCTCGAGCATGTGGTAATGGCCCTATCTCAAGTTCATGCAGTGATGCAAATGCTCGACTAATAAAAGAATGTGATGCACCGGTATCAAATAATGCGCAAGCTCTAATGCTAGAAATCAAAATGATACCTGTCACCACATGATCTGCTGCCGTGGAGTCCTCAACCTGAGCTGCATATACCCTGCCGCTCTGCGCCTGCTATCGCCTCTCAGCTGGACGCGGCACCGAAGCCCTGTCTGCCTGGCTATGTGTCGGTGGAGCTCCATAAGTCTGCTAATATACTGGGGGCACTGATGCTGTCGACGGTACTGGGGAAGCTGCTCGGGGACAAGCTGCCCGTAAATGTCCTGGCTGACCACATGTGAAACATTGGCCCTCTCTCTGCGCACACTGTCGAGGCCAATGAGGTCCCCCGCAAATGACACACCTCGATGCTTCCCTCTGCTGCTGTCCCTGCTGACGGGATCCACTAGACCTCTGTCGCCCCGAAGCCCCACGACCCTGAGGACATGATCGTGGAGGTCTCGGTGGACGCCTGCTACTGGTCTGTCCCCCGTCATCTGGAGCCGGGCGTTTTCTCTCCTGACTCAGTTCGGGTGCTGCCGCCCGCTCCCTGACTACTATCTCTCCTCGCTCCACCCATAAGGCCTGCTCGATCGACGCATCCAAGGTCTGCAACCTCTACGCCTGCACTAAGGTAAAGATCTCCTGCCTCAAACCTTGCTCAAATAAATACATCTTGTGAGCCTCATCCCTCGCTGCAAAAGGTACACAGTTTAGAAGCCTAGTAAACTCTCGGGTGTACTCCTGAACCGATTTGTCGCCCTGCCGTAAGTTCTTCAGATCTTTCTCGAGTTTCTGCTGCACGCTGCTTGGGAAATAGGACCCGTATAGCATCCCTCGAAACTCATCCCATCTCATCTGTAGTGCATCCAAAGACCTAATCTGTCTCATCCTCCTCCACCAGGCGTGTGCATCGCCCGCCAAGCAATGAACCGCCAAGTGGACCTGCTCTCGCTCGGGTATAAAGAGATCCTCAAACAACTTCTCCATCTCACACACCCATGCCTCTACCACCCAAGGCTCGGTGTGGCTACCATCAAAATGAGGCGGATCAAATCGGAAAAAACAGGCCAATCTCTCAGTCATCCGCTCCTGCTTGGCCTCTGACATCTGTTATAGCACACTGAACTTTAGCAAATTGCGGAGTTCTAGTGAGAGAATAGTGGCTTATACTATTCTGAAGTTTTGGGTTGAGTTTGGTGGACTTGGGAGTGTTTTTGGGACTTGGAAAGTGCGAAAACGGAGTCCAGAAGTCAAAATCTGCAAAAACTGCAGTTTTGACATTGTATACCGGTATCTGGTTTTGGGATACCGGAATCCAATGAAATCTGATTTTGCGCAGCTCTCGGGTTCTGCGGAATTCGGCGTCTGATACCGGAATAGGCTGGTATTCCGGTACTGATGTTGGCGTACCGGTACTGAAGTCTTTTGTTCCGGTACCGAGGGTTAAATACCGGAATACTGTTGCGTGGCTTTTTGGCCGAGGCTCGGGTTTGCGGGATTTCTGGCCTGATACCGGTATGCCCATACGCATACCGGAATACAGTGCAGAAATTGCTTTTTGTGCAGTTTTGCAATTTTGGTCTTTGGAGGGGCTTAGGGGGATATTGTTACAACCATTACAACTTACCCCTTCACCCTTCACAGCCCTCATTGTGCTGAAGCTTGGGAGATGATGGAGGTGGGTTTTTGTAGTACACTGAACTTTAGCAAATTGCGGAGTTCTAGCGAGAGAATAGTGGTTTATACTATTCTGGAGTTTTGGGTTGAGTTTGGTGAGCTTCGGAGTGTTTTCGGGACTTAGAAAGTGCGAAGACGGACTCCGGAAGTCGAAATCTGCAAAAGTGCAGATTTTGCATTGCATACCGGTATCTGGGTTAGGTATACCGGAATCCAGTGAAAACTGGTTGTGCGCAGCTCTCCGGTTTTGCGGGATTCCGCAGTTGATACCGGAATACGCTGGCATTCCGGTATGTGCAATGCGCATACCGGTATTGGAGCGTTTTGTACCGGTATGGGGAAGTCGCATACCAGAATCCCTTCGCGCAGACTGCTTGGCCGAGGCTCGGGTTTGCGGGATTTTTGGTTGGATACCGGTATGCCCATACGCATACCGGTATACAATGCAGAAATTGCATTTTGAGCAGTTTTACAATTTTGGCTTTTTGAGGGGCCTATGTGGATTTTGTTACATTGGGTTAAGTACCCCTTCACCCCCCCTCCCCCTCTTTGCTGTTTTGGGCTGAGGATGGAGGAGGAGTTGAGGTAGGGTTTTTCCTCTCTTTCTCTCTAGGATTTCTCTCCCTAACCTCTTTAGATCATGTTTTGATCTCTTCTTCCTCCATTTTCTTCATGGAGGAGTGCTTCTACGCTTTGTGGGGAGCTCGGGATGGATGAGGAGAGCCGGTTGGTGGATGAATCTCCAACCCTAGTCTCTTTTGCTTGGTTTGGAGCTCTTAGGAGGTGAGTGGTTATCTTACAACTCCTCTATTTGTGATTTTTGCTTGGAATTAGCTTGTAAACCTAGTTTCATGAGAATTAGGGTTTATTTTGGGGTTTCTTGAATGAGAGCCCTTGAGGTGGAATTTATGGGTGTAGAACGTTGTTGTAGGTTGGATTTGATGATCTCTAACCTCAATTTGGACCTAGAACAAGTTTTACTTGCTCAAGGTAATTTTCACACTTTTACCTCATTGTTTTTGGTGGTTTTCAAAATTGCTTGTTCGATGCCCCTAACCCCTTGGAAAATTATCTTAGGGTATGAGAAGCTCGGGGGACAACTTCGTTTCGAAGTACTGCGAGGTTTCGACGGGTATCCGGTGGGTTTGACCTCACCGAAATGGGTGAACTCCCCCTATGTCTCCTATCTTGTTATAGGATTGATTAGATGCATAATTATGTTAATTATGGCATGATGATAATTGTGATTGCATGAGACATGCAAGTTGTTTATGAAAAATGCATATTTCGTATAGTATGGCATTATGCGAATAATGTGTATGCTAGAATATTGATGCTAGTAGTGTAATGATGCATTATGAAATGCTAATTAGGTTATGCATGCTAGGATGGAGCATCATAGGAGACACTACTTGGTTGTTGAATTCTCTTGCATACTAGAGTATGCTTGTATAGAGAAAAGAGAAAATATGGCAAATGCAATATATATATATATATGCTTGTATAGAGAAAAGAGAGGATATGGCATATGCAGGATAAGTTGTTGCACCTCATTTAGGTGAGCAACTTTGATTGGCATCGTTGGCTTTGGCTCGACCTTTTGGTCATGGAAATGATTCCATGTTTAATACATGAGGAAAGGGGATTCTATTTGCATTCGATAATTATAATTAGTTGGACATGGGTCAATTTGATTAATTGAACACTTGAATGATAGCCCTATACTCTATGTAGTAGAGATTGTTGTAGCTTATGCATGGCATGGATACGGTCTTGTTGGCATTGTAGAATGCATGAATTGTAGCATTGGAATGATGCATGAACTATAGCATTTGTTGAATGCATCGGTTTTGGTATTGATTATAGCATTAGTATAATGCATTGGATATGGCATTAGAATAATGCATGGTTTATGAACTTAGTAAACAATGAGATGAACGGTTACATGTTAGAGACATGGACATATTGGTAGGGACATACCAACGGACAAATTGAAAACAACATGATATTGTTGACATTTAGCATCTTGGCTATTGAACGTAGTAAACATATTGTATTTCACTTAGGTGGATAACTAGGTTGACATTTTAACATGATGTTAGACCTTTGGACATCGGTTGGCTATTCCATGTTAGAGACATGACGAACGTATTTCCTATGCTGCTGACTATGCTTGTTATGCCATTGTGCTCATTCGCACATGCTTGTGAGGGTAGCTCCCTACAAGCCGGCAACTCCGGAGTGGGCCTTTCGCGATGTTGATCGCCTGTGTGCAGGTTCTATGGGCGCCGAAGTGGATTGCCGTGGGGGAGGCTCATTCTAGCGAGAATGTTGACTACCACGGGGCCATTAGGCACGGCACAAGCCGGGACGTTACCTTGTGTAAGTCCCTTGTGGATTGGGTAAAAGCTGAGTAAACTGGACATAGTACATTGGTTGCTTGATGCATATACATGTAGTGTATGGACTTAGTAGTGAGTCGCATATCGTGGCATTACTTCGCTTGACACTATTGAGATGCATTCATTTGTAGTTGGACATATTAGTTAGTCACTACATATATTGGCATCCATAGTAGCATTAGGCCTATACTCACATTGGTTAGTATAGTGGCATGAATATATGATGATAATATGAAAAGAGGTTCTTTTAATTATAATCATAGCATTAATTTGACATGCATGTAAAATGATGTGATTAAATGTTGAGCATATGACATTAGAGCATGTTCATGTAGATGGTTTAGTCATTGGAGGCATGATAGTTGTAGAACTATCTGTTAGCATTTAATATTTTTATGCTTTATGTTTCAGTTTAAACTATCTTGCCTCAGTTGACCTAGCGGTGTAATTCGCCACTCTCGGCGGCTTACCCACTGGGAACTATTGAATAATAGTTCTCATCCCCCTGGGGTTTGTTGTTTTTATTTCAGAGCCTTCTGCAGCAGGAGAGGCTTGGGATCGCGGCGAGGGGTTAGCAGCTAGCTAGAGCCTCTACGGTGTTGTCGATGTAGGCATACCATGTTGTCCTTTCATTGTATTTTATATGAAAGGCGTTTAGATGTTTGGTTGATCTACTAGTTGAAAAGATGTATAATGTTATTGTATATCTTGAGATTTTAGTTGTGTGGATTTTATTTTAGATGTAGAACTATGTTCTCGCTCTGATTACCTTGTTTAGGATGTATTCTTTATCCTACTTGATTATTGTTAGCATAGACGCCTTGTGTACATTGTGTTGTTTGAGGTACACCGCGGGTCTGTGCACGTGCCTGGTAGGCTCCCGCGAGGGCCCGGGGCGTGACAGTTTTTCTCTCTCTCTCTCTAGGATTTCTCTCCCAAACCCTTGAGATCTTGGGTTTTGATCTCTTTTCTCTTCTCCTTTTGCTTGTTGCTTGCTAGTGGAGCATTGGGGAAGACTTGCATGTGTTGAGGAGAGCTTGTTGTGGTTTTATCTCCAACCCTAGCTTCATTGGACCTAGATTGGAGATCAATAGAGGTGAGTAACTCTCTTGTAAACCCTCTTTTGTGGTTTATTTGGATTATTGTTGATGAAACCTTAAAATGGTGAACCTAGGGTTTATTTTAGGGTTTCTTGATTATGAGCTCTTGGGGTTGAATAGATGGGTGTAGAATATTGTTGTAGGTTGGATTTGAAGATCCCTAACCTCAATTTGGACTTAGAATAAGTTCTACTTGCTCAAGATATATTTCACCCATTTACCTCATGAATTTTGGTAGTTTTCGAATTTGTTCGTTCGAAACTTGTAACCCCTTGGAAAATTATCTTAGGGTATGTGAAGCTCGGGGGACAACTTCGTTTTGAAGTACTGCGAGATTTCGACGGTTATCCGGTGGGTCTGACCTCACCGAAATGGGTGAACTCCCCCTATGTCTCCTATCTTGTTATAGGATTGATTAGATGCATAATTATGATAATTATGACATGATGGAAGTTGTGATTGCATGGGGTATATATGTTGTATATGAAAAATGCATATTCCATATAGTATGGCATTATGAGAATAACATGCATGCTAGAGTATTTGCACTAGTAGTGATGATGCATTTGTGAAATGCTAATTAAGATATGCATGCTAGAAATGAGTGTCATATGAGACACTATTTGGTTGATGGACTAGTGAATTCTCTTCGCATACTAAAGTATGCTTGTATAGAGAGAAGAAAGGATATGACAAATGCAAAACAAGTATGTTGCACCTCATCTAGGTGAGTAACTGTGACGGGCATTGTTGACATTGAGCTCGACCTTTTGGTCGTTGAACGATTCCATATTTAAGACATGAGGAAAGGGATTCTTTTTGTATTTGATAATTGTAATTGGCTAAACATCGCTCTAACACTTGAACGGGCCAACAAACCGTGGACTGAGATTTCCACGAACTCCAAAACGGCGAATCCCTTTGGACGGCGAGACTTTCAGAAACACTCCATGATCTCCAATCTGGAACTCCAAGTCTCGTCTCCTAGTATCCGCATAGCTTCCTCTGTCGAACTCTGGGCGGTAGGTCTCAAAGACGTCGTCGAACCATCTTGACCTTCTCTTCCGCTACATCCTTCATCACAGGATCATCGGGACCCAAAGTCTTCCTCTCACCCCACATCGCTCCAATGCAAGGGCGAACGACACTTGCGTCCATACAATGCCTCAAACGGAAGCCATCTGGATGCTCGCTTGATAGCTATTGTTGTACGCAAACTCAACCAGTCCCTAAGTGTCGATGCCACACCCTCCACCAAAAGTCTAGGACACATGCCCTCAACATGTCCTCCAGAGTCTGAAATGGTCCGCTCAGACTGACCATCTGTCTGTGGATGAAAAGCCGTGCTAAACCGCAGCTGAGTACCCAGTGCTGTCTGTAGACTCCTCCAAAACTGTGAGACGAATCGTGTGTCTCGATCAGACACAATCGAGGTAGGCACTCCATGCAGTCTCACTATCTCGTCCAAGTATAACTGAGCGAGTCTGTCCCTCGGGTACCACCAAGTAGTCTGCACTGGTAAGAAGTGGGCAGACTTGGTCAGTCTGTCCACTATCACCCAAATAGCGTCAAAACTTCAGCCTGCGTCCTCGTAATCACCCCCACGACAAAGTCCATGGCGATCTGGGTCCCACTTCCACTCGGGTATTGGATGAGACTCTGAAGCTTGCCAGCAGGTACTCGAGTTGCTCCGCCTTTGACCTGTTGGCAAGTCAAACACTGAGCCACAAATCTCCCAATATGGACGCTTCATTCCATTCCCACCAGAAGTGTGCTTTCAAGTCCTTATACATCTTGGTTCCACCGGGTGAACCGTATAAGGTGAGTAATGAGCCTCTCTCAAAATCTCCTCTCGGGATTCTCTGATCGAATCCTCAGGCACAACACAGTCGAGATAGAGGTCCCTGTACCGCAGTAGCGCTAACTCCCGAACTGTCAACACCAAAATCTCCCTGTCTATTGCCCGCTGGCAATCTTGATCTCGGAAATCCTAATCATGAAATAGGGGTCCGCCATCACGCTATTTTTTCTCTCGGATCCTTATTTCCAACAGAGGTGTGGGTTGCTCAAAACCAAAAGACAATGTTAAGTTTTGCAGAGTAACCCCAGTGGGATACCACGTATTCTCATGCAACTCCAGCTCAATAGCCGCCTCCTTTAAAACTCCTCAAGTAATGGCGCCCTGCTGAGTGATCATCATTACTAAGAGGCTTCTTGGGACTGATCTCCTGAAGTCTACAACTCGCACTCTCTGCCACTACACGCTTTTGCCTTGCCGGGGTGATACAGGATGGTAACATCATAATCCTTCAGTTGCCGTGAGGCATAGGCAATTACCCTACCATGCTGCATCAACACACATCCCAAGCCACTGTGTGATGCATCACTATAAATCACAAATCCTTTCCCCATAACTGGAAGGGTAAGGATGGGAGCAGACATCAGTCTCTCCTTCTCGCGAGGGTTCGACCTCTCGGGGCTGTTCGAGGAGATATGTGTTCGACCCCTCCCACGTGATTGACTTCACCCCACTTGAGTTGGCTGAGGACCTGCGGTACGAGGAGCGACCGGTGCGGATTCTTGCTCGCGAGACGAAAGAATTGCGCAACCGAGTCATACCGTACGTGAAAAGTGCAGTAGAGTGGATAATCACGAGGAGACGTGAGGCGACTTGGGAGCCGGAGGGGAGACAGGTGATGCGGGAATCCAGGCTAATCCCTACCTTTTTTGTTTTTCGAGCTGCCTTCTTGAGGTTTGAGTTTGAGTTTTCGAGTGACAGAAACTTTTTTCGCGTAGGGGGTAGTGTCATGTTAGTACGCTTCCCCGCTATGGGGGCCTAACCTACTGACGGAATGACTGTATCATCATCCTAGACTGGTTCGAGCACTCTCTGGATGGAAGGTGCGAGACACAAGTTCGGAGTCGTTTTTCGGCGCCAAATAGGACG
>JABWPP010000024.1:0-207500 GCA_016920855.1 Puya raimondii
TCGTTCGAATCTGAGCATGTACTCGTGGCAAGCTCGCACTCTTAGGCGTAATAGAATGCTCTCATGGGTTTCAATCCTCGTTCGTTTGAATCTGAGCAAGTACTCGTGGCAAGCTCGCACTCTTTGGCACAATAGAACGCTCTCATTGGGTTTCAATACTCGTTCGTTCGAATATGAGCATGTACTCGAGGCAAGCTCGCACTCTTAGGCGTAATAGAACGCTCTCATGGGGTTCCAATCCTCGTTCGTTCGAATCTGAGCATGTACTCGTGGCAAGCTCGCACTCTTTGGCGTAATAGAACGCTCTCACGGGGTTTCAATCCTCGTTCGTTCGAATCTGAGCATGTACTCGTGGCAAGCTCGCACTCTTAGGCGCAATAGAAATCTCTCTTGGGGTTCCAGTCCTCGTTCGTTCGAATCTGAGCACGTACTCGTGGCAAGCTCGCACTCTTTGGGCGTAATAGAACGCTCTCATGGGCTTTCAATCCTCGTTCGTTCGAATCTGAGCATGTACTCGTGGCAAGCTCGCACTCTTTAGGCGCAATAGAAAGCTCTCAAGGGGTTCCAATCCTCGTTCGTTCGAATCTGAGCATGTACTCGTGGCAAGCTCGCACTCTTAGGCGTAATAGAACGCTCTCATGGGGTTCCAATCCTCGTTCGTTCGAATCTGAGCATGTACTCGTGGCAAGCTCGCACTCTTTGGCGTAATAGAACGCTCTCACGGGGTTTCAATCCTCGTTCGTTCGAATCTGAGCATGTACTCGTGGCAAGCTCGCACTCTTAGGCGCAATAGAAATCTCTCTTGGGGTTCCAGTCCTCGTTCGTTCGAATCTGAGCACGTACTCGTGGCAAGCTCGCACTCTTTGGGCGTAATAGAACGCTCTCATGGGCTTTCAATCCTCGTTCGTTCGAATCTGAGCATGTACTCGTGGCAAGCTCGCACTCTTTAGGCGCAATAGAAAGCTCTCAAGGGGTTCCAATCCTCGTTCGTTCGAATCTGAGCATGTACTCGTGGCAAGCTCGCACTCTTTAGGTGCAATAGAAAGCTCTCAAGGGGTTCCATTCCTCGTTCGTTCGAATCTGAGCATGTACTCGTGGCAAGCTCGTACTCTTTGCCGTAATAGAACGCTCTCACGGGGTTTCAATACTCGTTCGTTCGAATCTGAGCGTGTACTCGTGGCAAGCTCGCACTCTTAGGCGCAATAGAACGCTCTCATGGGTTTCAATCCTCGTTCGTTCAAATCTGAGCATGTACTCGTGGCAAGCTCGCACTCTTAGGCGCAATAGAAAGCTCTCACGGGGTTCCAATCCTCGTTCCTTCGAATCTGAGCATGTACTCGTGGCAAGCTCGCACTCTTTGGCGTAATAGAACGCTCTCACGGGGATTCAATCCTCGTTCGTTCGAATCTGAGCATGTACTCGTGGCAAGCTCGCACTCTTAGGCGTAATAGAACGCTCTCATGGGTTTCAATCCTCGTTCGTTCGAATCTGAGCATGTACTCGTGGCAAGCTCGCACTCTTAGGCGTAATAGAACGCTCTCACGGGGTTTCAATCCTCGTTCGTTCGAATCTGAGCATGTACTCGTGGCAAGCTCGCACTCTTTGGCGTAATAGAACGCTCTCACGGGGTTTCAATCCTCGTTCGTTCGAATCTGAGCATGTACTCGTGGCAAGCTCGCACTCTTTGGCGCAATAGAACGCTCTCACGGGGTTTCAATCCTCGTTCGTTCGAATCTGAGCATGTACTCGTGGCAAGCTCGCACTCTTAGGCGCAATAGAACGCTCTCACGGGGTTTCAATCCTCGTTCGTTCGAATCTGAGCATGTACTCGTGGCAAGCTCGCACTCTTAGGCGCAATAGAAAGCTCTCACGGGATTCCAATCCTCGTTCGTTCGAATCTGAGCATGTACTCGTGGAAAGCTCGCACTCTTTGGCGTAATAGAACGCTCTCACGGGGTTCCAGTCCTCGTTCGTTCGAATCTGAGCATGTACTCATGGCAAGCTCGCACTCTTAGGCGCAATAGAAAGCTCTCATTGGGTTTCAATCCTCGTTCGTTCGAATATGAGCATGTACTCGTGGCAAGCTCGCACTCTTAGGCGCAATAGAAAGCTCTCATGGGGTTCCAATCCTCGTTCGTTCGAATCTGAGCATGTACTCGTGGCAAGCTCGCACTCTTTGCCGTAATAGAACGCTCTCACGGGGTTTCAATACTCGTTCGTTCGAATCTAAGCGTGTACACGTGGCAAGCTCGCACTCTTAGGCGCAATAGAACGCTCTCATGGGTTTCAATCCTCGTTCGTTCGAATCTGAGCATGTACTCGTGGCAAGCTCGCACTCTTAGGCGTAAGAGAAAGCTCTCACGGGGTTCCTATCCTCGTTCGTTCGAATCTGAGCATGTACTCGTGGCAAGCTCGCACTCTTTGGCGTAATAGAACGCTCTCACGGGGATTCAATCCTCGTTCGTTCGAATCTGAGCATGTACTCGTGGCAAGCTCGCACTCTTAGGCGCAATAGAACGCTCTCATGGGTTTCAATCCTTGTTCGTTCGAATCTGAGCATGTACTCTTGGCAAGCTCGCACTCTTAGGCGCAATAGAAAGCTCTTATTGGGTTTCAATCCTCGTTCGTTCGAATATGCGCATGTACTCGTGGCAAGCTCGCACTCTTAGGCGCAATAGAAAGCTCTCATGGGGTTCCAATCCTCGTTCGTTCGAATCTGAGCATGTACTCGTGGCAAGCTCGCACTCTTTGGCGTAAAAGAACGCTCTCACGGGGTTTCAATCCTCGTTCGTTCGAATCTGAGCATGTACTCGTGACAAGCTTGCACACTTAGGCGCAATAGAACGCTCTCATGGGTTTCAATCCTCGTTCGTTCAAATCTGAGCATGTACTCGTGGCAAGCTCGCACTCTTTGGCGTAATAGAACGCTCTCACGGGGTTTCAATCCTCGTTCGTTCGAATCTGAGCATGTACTCGTGGCAAGCTCGCACTCTTAGGCGCAATAGAACGCTCTCACGGGGTTTCAATCCTCGTTCGTTCGAATCTGAGCATGTACTCGTGGCAAGCTCGCACTCTTAGGCGCAATAGAAAGCTCTCACGGGATTCCAATCCTCGTTCGTTCGAATCTGAGCATGTACTCGTGGAAAGCTCGCACTCTTTGGCGTAATAGAACGCTCTCACGGGGATTCAATCCTCGTTCGTTCGAATCTGAGCATGTACTCATGGCAAGCGATACCATGACCTAGGTCAGATCATCGACCTTGAGGGTCAAATACAAAACAGGGTTCCATACAATAGACCTAATTAGGCGAAAGTTACACAAAGGCGCCTATTCTCATCACTAGGTTTCATGTTGTGTGCACCCAACATGAACACACTCGGTTGAGAATAAACTACACTTTGAATCTACCTCTACATCCGTTTAGAGGCATCTAGAATACACGACCCAATCAATTCATCTTTCACCACGTATCGCAAGTTCTCGTCTCTCACGAGCCTAAGTCCTTAAAACCATCAATCCTAAGGTCTCCTAGGTCATCCTAGACTCATTCTTGCTCTGATGCCACTTTATCTGTCACGCCCCGCGACCGCCACTTTGGTCGGTCCGGGCGCGCGCGCAGACCGCCGAACGGACAGAGCCTCCCCTGTCCGTCCAAGGCTCCACAACATCATGTACATAGAGTTTTGTCCAGGACAAACAATCAACATACATGAATTGCACGAGGGCATATCACAAGAGCATGAATGTAAACTAACTATTACAGCATTCCATTCATCCACATTTTACATACATTTTTCTTAATATACATCTTTCGCTCTCGAATACATTACATTCAATAACAGCTTTACATTCTTTTCTTTTACTTGTCATACACAAGGGTAATCTACACAGGGTAACATTGCTATCTAGGGCGCGACGCCCACACCTCAGTCCGGTGCTGCTCCGCTCATGGTTGGCTGTACATGTATAATAGCTCTGCAAAATAGTGGGATGAGAACTAAAAGAAGTTCCCAGTGGGTTCGGCCACCGACCTCGCCGATTTTCCCACTAGGTCTAAACAAGGCATAAGTAGATACAATAGCTAAGCAGTAGTAAATAACTACACTATGCATAAGTAGAAATGAATACAACACTACTATGCCTTTACAATAAGGAATGAATGTCATGGTCAAAGATGTTCAACGATGTCCCTCACACACTCTTCACCCAATTCATTCTTGACCCAATCAGGGCTTCTCACAAGACCAAGCCCAACTCACAAAAATATCATGATCGACCCCACACACAACATGTAATCTCACTATGCTCACTCTCTACATAAGATGCAACAATGCAAGTAGTATAGGGTACAATACGGTCAATCAACCTGTCTCTTTTCTCTTTGACCCAATCTTACCGGCTCACCCGAAGGTCAAGCCAAACCCACAATACTAGGGCCCGCAGGGAGATAGTCCCTCAACCATCTAGGGCCGTCTGCTGGGGAGATAACCCTCAACCCATAAGTGTGACTACTCCGGAGCTCACTGCCTGTGGTGTCGCGAACACCAACAAGCCGAACAGACAATGTGAGTGCGATCCAGTCCTCTCAACCCGAGGACACCCTACTGACCAGGGTAACAACACACGGGGATCTACCAATCCCTAGCATGGTCCAGAGGATCTATTTCAATCCCTCGCATGCTCAATACATCATAGCACTAGATGTCACGCTACATATGCACCGACCCAATCTTTTCCACATATACTTGAGAGTTCACTCGATTCATGTCGCGTGCATCAATGGAATATACAGTCACCACACTCTGTGGACATAAGCAAATATGCAATGCTCATGGTACATACAACTATGGCAACACAATGGCACATGCAACGACCCAATTCCATATTTACACTTGGGACTCAAGATTCATGCCATATCCTTTACATGCATAGGAAACCACATCCAATCCATGGTTCCATCACTAGGTTCACATTCAACATCACAATGGCACCTAGTATTTCACTTTATTTCAATGTCCACTCTTTGTTTTCTATGTCCAAACCATTAGTTTACTCTACTAGTTCAATGCATCTCTAGGGTTCACATGGTACTATTTTCACGCTCATGCATCCTAAGTTCAAAGTTCTCAACCACAGTTGTCTACTACTAAATTAGAAAACATGCAAATTACATGGCAATGCATATACTTGAACCCTAACATGCATAATTATACATGCGTATGCGTACATGTTGATCTAAATCCATTCATTAGCTTGTTCTACCATTTCTTTTACATTTCAAGGGTTCCCAATGTTCAAATGGTATATACCCATACATGCTAGGTTAGCACTTGCATCAATGATTGTCTATTATCAAGATCAAGTAGCATGTAATTTATATAGCAATAAACATAATTGAACCCTAGCATGCATAACTATAAATATACATACATGCATACATGCTCAAAAATTAGAATTAGACATAAGGAGAAATCCAACCATTTCGGATAGCACCCCCCACCTCGTATCGACGTCTAGGGCCGGAAAACCAAGTTTCGCGATTTATCTCCGCCGAAAAGTCTCGACCCAAGCCTAACGAACCATATTCCGCGAAATCTCTCAATCGGACGCCAAACCTCGTCGTAGTCCAAAACGAAGTTGTCCACCGCGTTGAATTAACCTTCAATTAAGATTTTACAAGATCAATTTAGATCAAAACCTCTTAGAGACAAAATTCTATTTTCTAAGCCTAGGGTTCAAGTTCTACATGAATACTCCAAATTTCATGATTAATCTTTCGATTAATTGGTTTAGAATTATCTAGGACTTCCAAAGATATCAAAACCACCTCTCTTAACATCCATCCAATATTAAAAATCCACCAAAAAATTCTATTCGAAATTATAATAATAAAATACTACCTCGCAATCGAAGCGCCGGAAAAATCCAACGCGCGCGGGGGCTCGATCGGCTCGTCAAACCACCAAAGAAATCTTTCTATTTTTCTTCTTCTTCTCTTTCTCTTCTTTTCCCTTCCTTTTCCTCCCCCTCTCTCTCTCTCTACGTATTGGTTGAAGAGGATAAGCATGAAGGGATCCCTGGCAGCTTAGTGGGAATCCACTAAGCAATGTAACAATTGCTTATAGGTCCAAAAGAATTAAGCATATAAACATTAGTCCAATTCAGAATCTGATACTTTTCGTTTCAGACCTTCTGAATATCCGTTTGCGCCCAAATTTGACAGTCATACTCGGTTTAAGTTAATCAAAAAAACTGATCATCACTATCCAGTTTCAGACCATTTTTTGGTCACCGAAAGCTCTACCGACTAAAATCTCTAGCACATTGTTGTTATATTTTATTTTCACTTTTCGGGCGTCGGAATGACATGAAACTTTTAATCTAGCATCAGAAAATAATTCTGACATATTCTCAAATTTTCATAATTTTCTGACACTGTGAATTTTCTGCTAAAAAAATAAGCCCCGTTCCTTACAGAAAATTCTAAATTTTCTGTTTTCATTCCAATTTCAGCACAATTCATTTTCAACTTATATTTTACTTCTCTAAGTCCAATAAAAATAGTATCTCACACTATTTTTATTTCCACTTACTTTTATATTAAAAATCCGGCGCACTACATTCCTCCCTCCTTAAAAGGAGTTTCGTCCGCGAAACTAAAATCACACCTCAAACCTATTTATCAAATAGATGAGGGTATCATTCCATCATCGCGTTTTCCAAGTCCGGGCAGCTTTACAAAGCCTACCACATAAAGGTACGCGAGTCCACGGCTCCTCTGTACGAGCCGGGATGCGAACAGTGATTCTTCGCACGTCATATGCTCTCAAACGGCTTATCACGAATCACAATCCACGCGAAAAGGACCAAAATGCCCTATTTCAGACATTCCGCACAGCTCGAATCCGGATCCCATAGCCAGGTCCGGACTCTTGCTCTTTCCCAGCCTCGCACAGTAACCCGAAAGTCCGGATCCCAACCCCGGGTCCAGAACCCGAGAGCATTTTAGCTCCAGTGCGACTTCTCCAAAAATTCCAAATTTTGATTTTTTTGGGTCTTTAATTCGCACCCACACATTTCAAAACTATTGGACCTCAATTTCACACTAGCCATTATCGGCTCTCTCTGAACTTTATCCAATTTGGTAAAGTTCGGTATAGCGCACCGAAGTTCAGCATACTACATTTTTTTTTTTTTTGTAGTCCATATCCACACTCTTGCACCTAGCAGACTGGGTATCTTGGCCACTCACGTCTATGCCACTACGAGCGACTCTCCTCCAAGTTCATAGTTCCATTATGGAACTCATATTGGTCCGATCACCGGTATCGCTTAAAAGCAATATCATCGATACATCAACCAATCACAAGTGGCCTTATCACTTGTGAATTCTTCGCCACAAATCAAGATGGCACATTTGGCACATCCTCAACTCCAGCTCACTTAGGAGCATAATCCTCAAATCCCCGCGTGGCTTCTACTTTTCCAACGCCTCATAAGAAGCATGTCGCTTCGCTTTCATCTGCCACGGGTTTAGATCACGTCGTCCTCATAACGAGCTCACACGAACACTTCGTTCGTGAACTAGACTCCCTCTCACTGATACTGCTAAACTCGGCAGTTGGTGACATAGCATCAAGACGAATGGTATGACCGAGTCTTCGCACCTTAAGTTACTACCCTCGATGCTCTAAGCACAAGTGATGCTCTCACCACAAGAGCTTCCAACTAAACTGCTTATTTCTGCCTATCACGGAGGGTCCATAGACCAGCATCCACATAGGCCTATCGCCTAAATTCACATCTTAACGTCGCGTAACGTCTCTCGCTCGCCAACGCACACTCAATCGTCACTCGGCGGTGTCCTCACTTAGGAACTCGTACAAATACTCCAACCAGGAGTGTCACGCCCCGGGCCCTCGTGGAAGCCTACCAGGCACGTGCACAGACCCGCCGTGTACCTCAAAGCAAACACAATGTACACAAGGCGTCTAAAATAACAACAATCAAGTAGGATAAAGAATGCATCCTATACAGGGTGATCAGAGCTAGAACATAGTTCTACAACTAAAACAAAATCCATACAACTAAAATCTTAAGATATACAATAGAATTATACATCTTATCAACTAGTAGATCCATCAACCAACAAAACTATACATCTTTCATTCAAAATACAATGAAAGGAAACCCATGGTATGCCTACAACCACAACACCGTAGAGGCTCTAGCTAGCTGCTAACCCCTCGCCGCGATCCCAAGCCTCTCCTGCTGCAGAAGGCTCTGAAAAACCCAACAACAATGGGGGTGAGAACTATTATCAATAGTTCCCAGTGGGTAAGCCGCCGAGAGTGGCGAATTACACCGCTAGGTCAACTGAGGCAAGATAGTATAACAGAAACATAAAGCAGAAAATATATAACATTTAATGCTAAACAGGTAATCTACAACTATCTTGCCTCCAATGACTAAATCATCTACATGAACATGAACATGTTCTATTATCATTAGTTCAACATTTAATTACACAAATTAAATGCGTGTCAAATTATTGCCATGATCAATCACATATGCTCTAATGAAATAAACTCACTATATGTCAAGTTTTACTATTACACAAATGACTTGTCTCCAACTACAAGTATGTAATATACATCCAATTTTCTACTACATGTATGAACTATATGACTTGTTCCCAACAATATGTATGTTATGTTCACTAACCACTAGTGTGCCAAGTCATGTTAATGTCTCACTACATGTAATGCCACAAGGTCACCATCCTATGTTATGTCCATCAGCTACACCTATATGTACTGATTAACTAGGGTGTCAAATGTCACATTCCTCACGATATTTCCTACCATAAAAGACTTTTCAAGTCTCGGTTTGTGCCGTGCCTAATGGCCCCGTGGTAGTCAACATTCTCGCTAGAATGAGCCTCCCCCACGGCAATCCACTTCGGCGCCCATAAAACCTGCACACAGGCGATCAACATCGCGAAAGGCCCACTCCGGAGTTGCCGGCTTGTAGGGAGCGACCCTCACAAGCATGTGCGAATGAGCACAATGGCATAACAAGCATAGTCAACAGCATAGGAAATACGTTCATCATGTCTCTAACATGGAATATCCAACCGATGTCCAAAGGTCTAACATTATGTCAAAATGTCAACCTAGTTATCCACCTAAGTGAAATACAATATGTTTACTACGTTCAATAGCCAAGATGCTAAATGTCAACAATATCATATTGTTCTCAATTTGTCCGTTGGTATGTCCCTACCAATATGTCCATGTCTCTAACATGTAACCGTTCATCTCATTGTTTACTAAGTTCATAAACCATGCATTATTCTAATGCCATATCCAATGCATTATACTAATGCTATAACTAATGCATTATACTAATGCTATAATCAATACCAAAACCGATGCATTCAACAAATGCTTATGCATTCTACAATGCCAACAAGACCCTATCCATGCCATGCATAAGCTACAACAACCTCTACTACATAGAGTATAGAGCTATCATGCAAGTGTTCAATTAATCAAATGGACCCATGTCCAACTAATTATAATTATCGAATGCAAATAGAATCTCCTTTCCTCATGTCTTAAACATGGAATCATTTCCACGACCAAAAGGTCGAGCCAAAGCCAACGATGCCAATCAAAGTTGCTCACCTAAATGAGGTGCAACAACTTATCCTGCATATGCCATATCCTCTCTTTTCTCTATACAAGCATATATATATTGCATTTGCCATATTTTCTCTTTTCTCTTTTCTCTATACAAGCATACTCTAGTATGCAAGAGAATTCAACAACCAAGTAGTGTCTCCTATGATGCTCCTTCCTAGCATGCATAACCTAACTAGCATTTCATAATGCATCATTACACTACTAGCATCAATATTCTAGCATACACATTATTCTCATAATGCCATACTATATGAAATATGCATTTTCATAAACAACTTGCACGTCTCATGCAATCACAATTATCATCATGCCATAATTATCATAATTATGCATCTAATCAATCCTATAACAAGATAGGAGACATAGGGGGAGTTCACCCATTTCGGTGAGGTCAGACCCACCGGATACCCGTCGAAACCTCGCAGTACTTCGAAACGAAGTTGTCCCCCGAGCTTCTCATACCCTAAGATAATTTTCCAAGGGATTAGGGGCATCGAACAAGCAATTCGAAAACTACCCAAAAATCAATGAGGTAAATGGATGGAAATTACCTTGAGCAAGTAAAACTTGTTCTAAGTCCCATTGGAGGTTAGAGATCTTCCAATCTAACCTACAACAACATTCTACACCCATCAATTCCACCTCAAGGGTTCATAATCACAAAACCCCAAATAAAACCCTAATTTCCAAGAAACTAGGTTTTAATGCTAATCTCATGCAAAAATCACAAATAGAGGTTGTAAAAGGGCTCACTAACCTCAAATCAAGCTTCCAACCGGGCTTACACAAGCTAGGGTTGAAGATCCATCCTCCAACAAGCTCTCATCCACAGCCCCGAGCTCCCTCCAAGCCTAGGAGCACTCCTCCATGAAGAAAATGGAGGAAAAAGAGATCAAAACATGATCTAGAGAGGTTGGGAGCAAGAAAATCTAGAGAGAGAGAGAGAGAGAGAAACCCTACCCTTCCATCTCCTTCATCCTCAGCCAACACAGCCATATGAGGGGGTGAAGGGGTACTTAACCCCGAGCACAAAATCCACTTAGGCCCCTCAAAAAGCCAAAATTGCAAAACTGCTCAAAATGCAATTTCTGCATTGTATACCGGTATGCGTATGGGCATACCGGTATCCAACCAAAAATCCCGCAAACCCGAGCCTCGGCCAAGCAGTCTGCGCAAAGGGATTCCGGTATGCGACTTCCCCATACCGGTACAAAACGCTCCAATACCGGTATGCGCATTGCACATACCGGAATGCCAGCGTATTCCGGTATCAACAGCTGGATTCCGCAGAACCCGAGAGCTGTGCGCAAACAGTTTTCACTGGATTCCGGTATACCTAACCCAGATACCGGTATGCAATGCAAAATCTGCACTTTTGCAGATTTCGACTCCCAGAGTCCGTTTTCGCACTTTCTAAGTCCCGAAAACACTCCGAAGCTCACCAAACTCAACCCAAAACTCCAGAATAGTATAAGGCACCATCACCTCAGCAAAAGCTTGCAACTTAAGTGAGTGAATTTTCTTGAAGCTTTCTAGCTGAAATCCTCACTTGAAGCAATTGGCCTTGTTCTTGTCATTCCGAACCATATACGGAATACAATTGACCATATAAGAGCATTCCCTCTCAAACTCTCTCACGGTGCGGTCTCCCTGCCGCAGCTCCCCGATGATACACGACGTGTTACTACAAGCACCCTTGTTTTTTTTTTTGTATTTTTTTTTTTTTTTTTTTGTTTTGTTTTTTTTTTTTTTTTTTTTTTTTTTTTTTTTTTTTTTTTTTTTTTTTTTTTATTTTGTTTTTTTTTTTTGTTTTTTTTTTGTTGTTTTTGTTGTTTTTTTTTTTTTTTTTTTGTTTTTTTTGTTTTTTTTTTTTTTTTTTTTTTTTTTTTTTTTTTTTTTTTTTTTTTTTTTTTTTTTTTTTTTTTTTTTTTTTTTTTTTTTGTTTTTTTTTTTTTTTTTTGTTTTTTTTTATTTTTTTTTTTTTTTTTTTTTTTTTTTTTTTTTTTTTTTTTTTTTTTTTTTTTTTTTGTTTTTTTTTTTTTGTTTTTTTTTTTTTTTTTTTTTTTTTTTTTTTTTTTTTTTTTTTTTTTTTGCCGTTTTTTTTTTTTTTTTTTTTTTTTTTTTTTTTTTTTTTTTTTTTTTTTTTTTTTTTCAGCCACTCCACTCAGTCACATTAAGTGCACTGACTGGAGACACAAATGGCTCTTAGCCCATTCGGGACACAGCCACTTATCGCGCCAACAACTTATGGAGCTCCTTAATCCTCTTCTGCTACTGTTGCACTACTCCCATGAGCACAGTAGTCCACGGAGTTCTACATCTCCGCTCGCCCCGGAATGCTCGGGGGCCACCGCCTACATTTCTAAACCTCATTAGAGGTCGACCAAGCGATACCATGACCTAGGTCAGATCATCGACCTTGAGGGTCAAATACAAAACAGGGTTCCATACAATAGACCTAATTAGGCGAAAGTTACACAAAGGCGCCTATTCTCATCACTAGGTTTCATGTTGTGTGCACCCAACATGAACACACTCGGTTGAGAATAAACTACACTTTGAATCTACCTCTACATCCGTTTAGAGGCATCTAGAATACACGACCCAATCAATTCATCTTTCACCACGTATCGCAAGTTCTCGTCTCTCACGAGCCTAAGTCCTTAAGACCATCAATCCTAAGGTCTCCTAGGTCATCCTAGACTCATTCTTACTCTGATACCACTTTATCTGTCACGCCCCGCGACCGCCACTTTGGTCGGTCCGGGCGCGCGCACAGACTGCCGAACGGACAGAGCCTTCCCTGTCCGTCCAAGGCTCCACAACATCATGTACATATAGTTTTGTCCAGGACAAACAATCAACATACATGAATTGCACGAGGGCATATCACAAGAGCATGAATGTAAACTAACTATTACAGCATTCCATTCATCCACATTTTACATACATTTTTTTTAATATACATCTTTCGCTCTCGAATACATTACATTCAATAACAGCTTTACATTCTTTTCTTTTACTTGTCATACACAAGGGTAATCTACACAGGGTAACATTGCTATCTAGGGCGCGACGCCCACGCCTCAGTCCGGTACTGCTCCGCTCATGGTTGGCTGTACATGTATAATAGCTCTGCAAAATAGTGGGATGAGAACTAAAAGAAGTTCCTAGTGGGTTCGGCCACCGACCTCGCCGATTTTTCCACTAGGTCTAAACAAGGCATAAGTAGATACAATAGCTAAGCAGTAGTAAATAACTACACTATGCATAAGTAGAAATGAATACAACACTACTATGCCTTTACAATAAGGAATGAATGTCATGGTCAAAGATGTTCAACGGTGTCCCTCACACACTCTTCACCCAATTCATTCTTGACCCAATCAGGGCTTCTCACAAGACCAAGCCCAACTCACAAAAATATCATGATCGACCCCACACACAACATGTAATCTCACTATGCTCACTCTCTACATAAGATGCAACAATGCAAGTAGTATAGGGTACAATACGGTCAATCAACCTGTCTCTTTTCTCTTTGACCCAATCTTACCGGCTCACCCGAAGGTCAAGCCAAACCCACAATACTAGGGCCCGCAGGGAGATAGTCCCTCAACCATCTAGGGCCGTCTGCTGGGGAGATAACCCTCAACCCATAAGTGTGACTACTCCGGAGCTCACTGCCTGTGGTGTCGCGAACACCAACAAGCCGAACAGACAATGTGAGTGCGATCCAGTCCTCTCAACCCGAGGACACCCTACTGACCAGGGTAACAACACACGGGGATCTACCAATCCCTAGCATGGTCCAGAGGATCTATTTCAATCCCTCGCATGCTCAATACATCATAGCACTAGATGTCACGCTACATATGCACCGACCCAATCTTTTCCACATATACTTGAGAGTTCACTCGATTCATGTCGCGTGCATCAATGGAATATACAGTCACCACACTCTGTGGACATAAGCAAATATGCAATGCTCATGGTACATACAACTATGGCAACACAATGGCACATGCAACGACCCAATTCCATATTTACACTTGGGACTCAAGATTCATGCCATATCCTTTACATGCATAGGAAACCACATCCAATCCATGGTTCCATCACTAGGTTCACATTCAACATCACAATGGCACCTAGTATTTCACTTTATTCCAATGTCCACTCTTTGTTTTCTATGTCCAAACCACTAGTTTACTCTACTAGTTCAATGCATCTCTAGGGTTCACATGGTACTATTTTCACGCTCATGCATCCTAAGTTCAAAGTTCTCAACCACAGTTGTCTACTACTAAATTAGAAAACATGCAAATTACATGGCAATGCATATACTTGAACCCTAACATGCATAATTATACATGCGTATGCGTACATGTTGATCTAAATCCATTCATTAGCTTGTTCTACCATTTCTTTTACATTTCAAGGGTTCCCAATGTTCAAATGGTCTATACCCATACATGCTAGGTTAGCACTTGCATCAATGATTGTCTATTATCAAGATCAAGTAGCATGTAATTTATATAGCAATAAACATAATTGAACCCTAGCATGCATAACTATAAATATACATACATGCATACATACTAAAAAATTAGAATTAGACATAAGGAGAAATCCAACCATTTCGGATAGCACCCCCCACCTCGTATCGACGTCTAGGGCCGGGAAACCAAGTTTCGCGATTTATCTCCGCCGAAAAGTCTCGACCCAAGCCTAACGAACCATATTCCGCGAAATCTCTCAATCGGACGCCAAACCTCGTCGTAGTCCAAAACGAAGTTGTCCACCGCGTTGAATTAACCTTCAATTAAGATTTTACAAGATCAATTTAGATCAAAACCTCTTAGAGACAAAATTCTATTTTCTAAGCCTAGGGTTCAAGTTCTACATGAATACTCCAAATTTCATGATTAATCTTTCGATTAATTGGTTTAGAATTATCTAGGACTTCCAAAGATATCAAAACCACCTCTCTTAACATCCATCCAATATTAAAAATCCACCAAAAAATTCTATTCGAAATTATAATAATAAAATACTACCTCGCAATCGAAGCGCCGAAAAAATCCAACGCGCGCGGGGGCTCGATCGGCTCGTCAAACCACCAAAGAAATCTTTCTATTTTTCTTCTTCTTCTCTTTCTCTTCTTTTCCCTTCCTTTTCCTCCCCCTCTCTCTCTCTCTCTACGTATTGGTTGAAGAGGATAAGCATGAAGGGATCCCTGGCAGCTTAGTGGGAATCCACTAAGCAATGTAACAATTGCTTATAGGTCCAAAAGAATTAAGCATATAAACATTCGTCCAATTCAGAATCTGATACTTTTCGTTTCAGACCTTCTGAATATCCGTTTGCGCCCAAATTTGACAGTCATACTCGGTTTAAGTTAATCAAAAAAACTGATCATCACTATCCAGTTTCAGACCATTTTTTGGTCACCGAAAGCTCTACCGACTAAAATCCCTAGTAGATTGCTGTTATATTTTATTTTCACTTTTCGGGCGTCAGAATGACATGAAACTTTTAATCTAGCCTCAGAAAAATAATTCTGACATATTCTCAAAGTTTCATAATTTTCTGACACTGTAAATTTTCTGCTAAAAAAATAAGCCCCGTTCCTTACAGAAAATTCTAAATTTTCTGTTTTCATTCCAATTTTAGCACAATTCATTTTCAACTTATATTTTACTTCTCTAAGTCCAATAAAATAGTATCTCACACTATTTTTATTTCCACTTACTTTTATATTAAAAATCCGGCGCACTACATGTACTCGTGGCAAGCTCGCACTCTTTGGCGTAATAGAACGCTCTCACGGGGTTTCAATCCTCGTTCGTTCGAATCTGAGCATGTACTCGTGGCAAGCTTGCACTCTTTGGCGTAATAGAACGCTCTCACGGGGTTCCAATCCTCGTTCGTTCGAATCTGAGCATGTACTCGTGGCAAGCTCGCACTCTTTGGCGTAATAGAACGCTCTCACGGGGATTCAATCCTCGTTCGTTCGAATATGAGCATGTAATCGTGGCAAGCTCGCACTCTTAGGCGCAATAGAACGCTCTCATGGGTTTCAATCCTTGTTCGTTCGAATCTGAGCATGTACTCGTGGCAAGCTCGCACTCTTAGGGGCAATAGAAAGCTCTTATTGGGTTTCAATCCTCGTTCGTTCGAATATGAGCATGTACTCGTGGCAAGCTCGCACTCTTAGGCGCAATAGAAAGCTCTCGTGTGGTTCCAATCCTCGTTCGTTCGAATCTGAGCATGTACCCGTGGCAAGCTCGCACTCTTTGGCGTAAAAGAACGCTCTCACGGGGTTTCAATCCTCGTTCGTTCGAATCTAAGCATGTACTCATGACAAGCTCGCACTCTTAGGCGCAATAGAACGCTCTCATGGGTTTCAATCCTCGTTCGTTCAAATCTGAGCATGTACTCGTGGCAAGCTCGCACTCTTTGGCGTAATAGAACGCTCTCACGGGGTTTCAATCCTCGTTCGTTCGAATCTGAGCATGTACTCGTGGCAAGCTCGCACTCTTTGGCGTAATAGAACGCTCTCACGGGGTTTCAATCCTCGTTCGTTCGAATCTAAGCGTGTGCTCGTGGCAAGCTCGCACTCTTAGGCGCAATAGAACGCTCTCATGGGTTTCAATCCTCGTTCGTTCGAATCTGAGCATGTACTCGTGGCAAGCTCGCACTCTTAGGCGTAATAGAAAGCTCTCACGGGGTTCCAATCCTCGTTCGTTCGAATCTGAGCATGTACTCGTGGCAAGCTCGCACTCTTTGGCGTAATAGAACGCGCTCACGGGGATTCAATCCTCGTTCGTTTGAATCTGAGCATGTACTCGTGGCAAGCTCGCACTCTTAGGCGCAATAGAACGCTCTCATGGGTTTCAATCCTTGTTCGTTCGAATCTGAGCATGTACTCTTGGCAAGCTCGCACTCTTAGGCGCAATAGAAAGCTCTTATTGGGTTTCAATCCTCGTTCGTTCGAATATGAGCATGTACTCGTGGCAAGCTCGCACTCTTAGGCGCAATAGAAAGCTCTCATGGGGTTCCAATCCTCGTTCGTTCGAATCTGAGCATGTACTCGTGGCAAGCTCGCACTCTTTGGCGTAATAGAACGCTCTCACGGGGATTCAATCCTCGTTCGTTCGAATCTGAGCATGTACTCGTGGCAAGCTCGCACTCTTAGGCGCAATAGAACGCTCTCATGGGTTTCAATCCTTGTTCGTTCGAATCTGAGCATGTACTCGTGGCAAGCTCGCACTCTTAGGCGCAATAGAAAGCTCTTATTGGGTTTCAATCCTCGTTCGTTCGAATATGAGCATGTACTCGTGGCAAGCTCGCACTCTTAGGCGCAATAGAAAGCTCTCATGGGGTTCCAATCCTCGTTCGTTCGAATCTGAGCATGTACTCGTGGCAAGCTCGCACTCTTTGGCGTAAAAGAACGCTCTCACGGGGTTTCAATCCTCGTTCGTTCGAATCTGAGCATGTACTCGTGACAAGCTCGCACTCTTAGGCGCAATAGAACGCTCTCATGGGTTTCAATCCTCGTTCGTTCGAATCTGAGCATGTACTCGTGGCAAGCTCGCACTCTTTGGCGTAATAGAACGCTCTCACGGGGTTTCAATCCTCGTTCGTTCGAATCTGAGCATGTACTCGTGGCAAGCTCGCACTGTTAGGTGCAATAGAACGCTCTCACGGGGTTTCAATCCTCGTTCGTTCGAATCTGAGCATGTACTCGTGGCAAGCTCGCACTCTTAGGCGTAATAGAAAGCTCTCACGGGGATTCAATCCTCGTTCGTTCGAATCTGAGCATGTACTCATGACAAGCTCGCACTCTTAGGCGCAATAGAACGCTCTCATGGGTTTCAATCCTCGTTCGTTCAAATCTGAGCATGTACTCGTGGCAAGCTCGCACTCTTTGGCGTAATAGAACGCTCTCACGGGGTTTCAATCCCTGTTCGTTCGAATCTGAGCATGTACTCGTGGCAAGCTCGCACTCTTTGGCGTAATAGAACGCTCTCACGGGGTTTCAATCCTCGTTCGTTCGAATCTGAGCGTGTGCTCGTGGCAAGCTCGCACTCTTAGGCGCAGTAGAACGCTCTCATGGGTTTCAATCCTCGTTCGTTCGAATCTGAGCATGTACTCCTGGCAAGCTCGCACTCTTAATAGAAAGCTCTCACGGGGTTCCAATTCTCGTTCGTTCGAATCTAAGCATGTACTCGTGGCAAGCTCGCACTCTTTGGCGTAATAGAACGCTCTCATGGGGATTCAATCCTCGTTCGTTCGAATCTGAGCATGTACTCGTGGCAAGCTCGCACTCTTAGGCGCAATAGAACGCTCTCACGGGGTTTCAATCCTCGTTCGTTCGAATCTGAGCATGTACTCGTGGCAAGCTCGCACTCTTAGGCGCAATAGAAAGCTCTCACGGGGTTCCAATCTTCGTTCGTTCGAATCTGAGCATGTACTCGTGGAAAGCTCGCACTCTTTGGCATAATAGAACGCTCTCACGGGGTTCCAATCCTCGTTCGTTCGAATCTGTGCATGTACTCGTGGCAAGCTCGCACTCTTTGGCGTAATAGAACGCTCTCATTGGGTTTCAATCCTCGTTCGTTCGAATCTGAGCAGGTACTCGTGGCAAGCTCGCACTCTTAGGCGTAATAGAAAGCTCTCACGGGGTTCCAATCCTCGTTCGTTCGAATCTGAGCATGTACTCGTGGCAAGCTCGCACTCTTTGGCGTAATAGAACGCTCTCACGGGGATTCAATCCTCGTTCGTTCGAATCTGAGCATGTACTCGTGGCAAGCTCGCACTCTTAGGCGCAATAGAAAGCTCTCACGGGGTTCCAATCCTCGTTCGTTCGAATCTGAGCATGTACTCGTGGAAAGCTCGCACTCTTTGGCATAATAGAACGCTCTCACGGGGTTCCAATCCTCGTTCGTTCAAATCTTAGCATGTACTCGTGGCAAGCTCGCACTCTTTGGCGTAATAGAACGCTCTCATTGGGTTTCAATCCTCGTTCGTTCGAATAGGAGCATGTACTCGTGGCAAGCTCGCACTCTTAGGCGTAATAGAACGCTCTCATGGGGTTCCAATCCACGTTCGTTCGAATCTGAACATGTACTCGTGGCAAGCTCGCACTCTTTGGCGTAATAGAACGCTCTCACGGGGTTTCAATCCTCGTTCGTTCGAATCTGAGCATGTACTCGTGGCAAGCTCGCACTCTTAGGCGCAATAGAAAGCTCTCATGGGGTTCCAGTCCTCGTTCGTTCGAATCTGAGCACGTACTCGTGGCAAGCTCGCACTCTTTGGGCGTAATAGAACGCTCTCATGGGCTTTCAATCCTCGTTCGTTCGAATCTGAGCATGTACTCGTAGCAAGCTCGCACTCTTTGGGCGCAATAGAAAGCTCTCATGGGGTTCCAATCCTCGTTTGTTCGAATCTGAGCATGTACTCGTGGCAAGCTCGCACTCTTTGGCGTAATAGAACGCTCTCACGGGGTTTGAATCCTCGTTCGTTTGAATCTGAGCATGTACTCGTGGCAAGCTCGCACTCTTTGGGCGTAATAGAACGCTCTCATTGGGTTTCAATCCTCGTTCGTTCGAATATGAGCATGTACTCGTGGCGAGCTCGCACTCTTAGGCGCAATTGAAAGCTCTCATGGGGTTCCTATCCTCGTTCGTTCGAATCTGAGCATGTACTCGTGGCAAGGTCGCACTCTTTGGCGTAATAGAACGCTCTCACGGGGTTTCAATCCTCGTTCGTTCGAATCTGAGCATGTACTCGTGGCAAGCTCGCACTCTTAGGCGCAATAGAACGCTCTCGTGGGTTTCAATCCTCGTTCGTTCGAATCTGAGCATGTACTCGTGACAAGCTCGCACACTTTGGGTGTCACGCCCCGGGTTACCTCTTCCCAGGCGCATGACGAGATCCGCCGCATACACAGTATCTCTACCATGTATACGATGCGAAAACAACAATAATCAACACACAAAGCTAAAGGTATCAACAGAGTTGCTATATATAATATCAAAAGATCATTGTACATACATCATCCATAACCATAATACAACACATCACTAGTCTCTCAAACTCACTGTATGTACAGACACATAACTCACTAACAAAATGGGTATACCTCTAGCCAAGTATCCGGGGAATGCTCTACCCGACGGTCTCCTTTCCGCGCTCAGTATGCACGACTGGGGAAGAAGACTCTGCAAAAAGATGTCACCAATGGGTGTGAGAACTACTATCAAACAAGTAGTCCTCAGTGGGTACCGCCACCAGCCTCAGCGGTCTGCCCACTAAGTCCTCAATCTCAAGAGATATATGTAGAGCAAGAAAGAATGTAGGAGATATACTACCACTACTATGCACAATGCTCAACTGTCAGTATAAATACCAATGAACTGAATATACCAAATGAGGACTATCATACACAATACAATACCTGCGAACCAGCTAGTACAGGAAACTCCGTCTGTACCTAGCTCAATCCATAATACCATACAATACCTCACAATGCGATACCTGCGGCCTGATCAAGCTCAACACAAAAGGGAGCCCAACTAGTACAGGAACACCATCTGTAACTAGTTCCTCGTACAACCCTCAGTACGGAATATGCCAACTCTAGAGTGGTACTCGTGGGGGCGACCCAACCGAGTAAAGTAAACCCATATCATCGCCAAGCACCCGCAGGTATATGATCGACACGACTAGGTCAACAAAGAATCACATGCCCTCGGCATCTCAAAGGATAATCAACAAGTATGACCCAATCCATGATCTCACAAAGAATCACGTGCCCTTGGCACAATCGATGCTCCAGTGCTTACAATCAATCTCAACTCTATCACCAGAGGAGGCTCTCAACTCTACCACAAAGAGGAGGTACAATAACATAGCACGAGCCACAACATGATCACTACATGTACAACAACTGGTACAAGGAATATCAACAGGATAGGTGTAGGCCAAATTATGCAACAAGGATACAAAGAAATCATGCATGCTCACATATATATCATTAGCATATCACGCACATGCAAATCTCAACCTAACAGGTCATATCTAACATAATCTCAGCATGTCATGCTATCATAATCCCAATAGTATCACACTTATCATAATCCAATATCATCATATCATGCTAACATAATTCAACACTATCATGCTAACATGAGAGTAAACACATAGGAGGAAGTCCACTGAATCTGGCAAACATCAACCCACCTCACAAGCTAATCCAACCACGGTGGGAAAAGTAGTGTCCTCAGATCCAACCCTCCAAGCTCCAGCAGCACGAGCAGTACACCGATCTGAATAAACCTCCAAAGAAACTGCTAACTCCAACAGATCAACAGCACAGCACCAGATCAGATCGACAGCATAGAGGAGAGCAAGCTAGGTTGCAACTAATGCCAACACATGGCCCTAAACCTAACTTTCTCTCTCTAGAAACGAAATCACGAAGTGGAAAATGAGCTAAACCAACCAGGGACTCACCTATTTATAGGCTCCCAAAAGTACACATTCGGGCGCCCACTAAACCACTTCCGGGCGTCCGGAAATCCTGCAGTCCAGGTGTCGTCAGCTGGCCAAGCGGTCGGTCGGCGGTCGCAGGCGGTGGGGCGGTGTGTCTCCGGCGATCGACACGTGTCCTGTGTCGCGACACGTGGCTCTCCACGTCATCAGCTCAATCGGATCCATAACTGGGGGGGGGAGGGGTGGGGGGGGAAGGGGGGGGGAAGGAGGGAAAGGGGTGGGGGGGGTGGAAGGTGGGGTGAAAAGGGGGAAGTGGGTGAGGGGGGGGAGGTGGGAAGCGGGGGGGAATGGGGGGTGGACCGGGGGTGGAGGGGGGGGTGGCGGGGGGGGGGGGAAGGGAGGGGAGGGTGGCGGGGGAACTACCCCATCCAGGGATGGGTGCGGGTGGGAGGGGGGTGGGGGAGTGCGGGGAAGACCCCCCCCCTCCCGCCCCCCCCCCCCCGGGGGGAAGTGTGAACCAGGGGAAGGGGGGTGGGGGGGGGGAGGGGGGGGAACAGGAAGTGGGAAAGGGCCCCCCGCCCCCCCCCCCCACCCCGGGGATCCCCCCACCCCCCCCCCCGGGGGAAGTCCCGCCCCCCCCCCGGAAGGATGGGGGGACCCCGGGACGGGGGGGTGGGGGAACCCCCCCCCACGGGGGGGAAAGGGGGGGGGTGGGGGTGGGTTGGTGGAAGGGGGGGTGGGGGGGGGGGGGGGGTGACCCGAGGGTGGCACAGGTGAAGGGGGGTGGGGCGAACCCCCCCCACGGGTGGGACCCCCTAGCGCCCCCGGGAGGGGGGTTGGGTTGAGGGGGGGGGGACCCCGGGGTGGGGGAAGGGTGGGCCACCATCACCCCAGCCCCCCCCAGGAAGATGGGAGGGGGGGGATGTGGGGGGTGTGGGGGACCCAGGGGGGCCCCAACGGGTCTGAATGGTATGCGCAAGACTGGGAACCACCTGGCCTCCGGAGGAGGGACTGTCCTGCGAAGTGGGGGGATCGGGTGGAGAATGTGACGGGGCCGCTTGCACTCGGAAGACCTTCTTGATCAGGGGTCTAAGGAAGGGGGGGGAGGGGTGGGGGGGGGCGACCAAGGAAGGTGAAGCCCGCTCTCCGAAATGGGGGGGGGTTTGGGGGGGGGGGGGGGAAGGGCGGGGTGGTGAAGTGAACTGGCTACTCCAGGGGGGGGTGGGTGGGGGGGTGGTGCCACCACACGGGGTGGGGGGGGGGGGGGGAGGAAGGAGGACTAGGGGAGTGAAGGGGGAGGGGGGTGCAAGGGGGGTGCGCCTTGGGGTGTACCTTAGGGGGTGGGACTCGGGGGTGTGGGGAAGGGGGGGGGGGAGGGAAGGGGGGGCTGGGGGGACAGGGGGAGTGACAGGGAATCTCTTTTGGCGGGGGTTTTGGGAGGAAGCCTAGGGGGGGAAAGGGGGGGGGGTAGTGAATGGGAATGAAAGGAAAGGGGAGGAAGGGGGAGGGCGCGTGAGTGGGGAAAGGGGAAGGGGGGTTGAGGGGGAATCCTCATGGGTGGACCGGGGAATTCTGAAATGGGGGGGGAAGGTGGGGGGAAGGCGGAACGGAAGGGTGAGGGGGGGTCCTCTGTGGGGGACTCTGAGAGGGGGGCTCCAAAGGTGGGGGGGGTAGAAGGGCGGGTGAACAAAAAGGAAGGGGGGGAAGCTCGGGCCCAAAACCCATTCAAAACAATTAAAAAAACAAATTCCCAAATAGGTGATCAGGGGCAAAATCATCAATTCAACACAACTAAGGGGAAGGGGGGAAAAAAAATCAGGGGGGGGGGGGGGGGAACCAACAATGGGGTGAGGGTGGGGGGTGTCAGGAAGGGGGGTGGAAGGAAGTGGAGGGTGGGGGGGGAAGGGGGGCCAACCATGTCCAATGGCACTAGGTTCACATCATCATTTCCAACCTATATCCAATGGCACTAGGTTCACATCATCATTTCTAACCTATCTCCAATGACACTTAGGTTTTCACATCATCATTTTCTAACGCTATTGACCAAGACACTAAGTTTCAACCACTCATCATTTCTAACCTATATTCAATGACACTCGGTTTACTACTACAGAATTCACATGCAAATCATGTTCCAAGAATCATAATATCTAATTTAGGAAAATCTGCATGTACTTGTTTAGCACCTATTTATCACTTAGGTTTTTCAAGATTCTCATACATCCGACTTCTTTCATGAAGTATGAACATGAAACACAATAATTTCACATACATGCAAAATGAGCACATAGCTCAATTTTTATTTCACAAGTCATTTATACGGGTAACATACACTACCATTTTTATTATGATTTTTTTACCCTAGAACTGGAAGTGATCTAATCACTTTCGGTGAATCCAAACCCACCTCAAATGCTTTCAAATGGTGAATTCTTTTAAGCTCTTAGGCCTCCTTGCTTTGAGTTCTTTTGTTCAAAAAACCCTCGCTATCTTGCCCTAACACAAAGCAAAATGGTTCGTTACCATTAATAACGAACCCTAAAATCAAGTATTCGAGTTTCTTGAAATAAAGTGTTTCCCCATATGATTTTCTCTGCTCAATTGCAAGTTCCCGAAGGTCAAAATATTTTTAAAACCCGCCTAATGGCAAAAGCCCCTCTTTTCTACTAGGTTTACATGCAATGCATATAAGAGCCCTACAGCACATGGCCAATCCCACCATTTGTGCTCTAGATTTTTGTGGTCCGATTGCTAGGGATCCAAAACCCTCAAAATCAAAGATCAATTCCAAGGTTTAAACCCAAACATCAAGAACTCACCTTTGCCACGTGTTTTTTCAAACTTCTTCTTACTCCAGAGCTTGCTCTCACCTCCAATCTCTCCTCCAAGCATGATCTTCCAAGCCTCTGGAGTGTGGGAAGGGGGGGTCTGGGGGGAAAGGGAAGGGGGAAGGTGGGGGAAGGGGGAGGGAGGGGAAGGGGAAGGGGTGGTCTATTCTCTTGTGTCCAAATACGGGACGAGTGGCTGAGGTTTTCCCCCCCTCCTATATGGTGTTGCAACAATTGCAAACTACTCCCCTACAATTCCCTATTTGCAAACCAGCCAAAACTGGCATTTTCGCATGCATAACCGGTACTTGGAATTCGCGTATCGGACACGGGCATTTTAGTTCGGTACCCAGTATTCAATTCCTCAGAATCCGAACGTTGGATTTTCAGGTTTTTTACTGCGTTCCGTACTCGTAAATCAGTACCGGTACTAAACAAATCAGAATCGGTACTCATCACACAGCCTGAGTTTCCTCAAAACCGAGAGCTCCTTCCTCATTTGTTATTGTTTTCGTATTACGCCTGCTGCATTGTGTTCTTTCCATTGCCCTCCCTCCTTTTATAGTACTTTATTTTTTTGTAACATTTGTGTGTGCCCTTTTTTTTATTCCTCCCTTGTGTTTTGGGCTTTCTTTGTGTTTTTTTTGTTTTTGTTTTTTTATATGGTTTTTTTTTTTTTTGTTTTTCTTCCTGGAGTAAAATGTAGTATATTTAATGATATGTATTTTGTTTTTTCTATGTTGACATTAGTTATGATTTGTTTTTTTATTTAGTTTTAATTTTATACATATATATATTTTTCGTTTATTTTTTTTTTTTTTTTGTATTTGTTTTCTTCCTAATAAAAATGAAAAAAAAATAATATATAAAAAAAAATCAAAAATAAATAATAAAAAAAAATGAAATAAAAACCACAAGAGGAAATAAAAGGAAAGAGAGTGGAAATAAAAAAAAAAAATATACAAAAAAAAAAATAAAAAAAAAAACAGAAAATAAAGACAATAAAAAAAATAGAAAAAAAAAAAGAAAATAATTACAAAGAAATAATAAATCTAATAGACTGAGTATAAGGGGAAAATAAAAAAAAAAGTGAAAAATGTTCTAAAAAAGAATTGAAGAAAAAAACAAAAGAAAAAAACTTAACAACAAAAAACATAAATGTTAAAATATAAATTATATTATAAAAAAAAAATAAAAACATATTAAGATTATATTTATTTTTTTAAAGAAGCAGAATAAAGAAAGACTATAGTTGAAAAAAAATTAAAAAATAAAAAAAATCAAAAAAAAAAGATAATTAAAGACAAGAAATAAAACAATCAAAAAAAAAGAAAATAAATTTATAAGGAAAAAAGAGTCTTTAGTTTAATTATTTTTTTATATAAGTATTAAAGGTAAGTTAGTTGGATTTGATTTTATATTTAATATCTTAGTAAAAGGTTAATGTTATAGTTTATTATTTAGAGGATTTTTATAGAAGTATGACAATATTTTTTATTTTATTATTAGCTATACATTTTTAAAGGTTAGAGGGAAATAAGGAGTAAGTAGATATATGATAAATGCCTAAAATATTGTGTTCTTTTATTTAATTATTTGTTTTAGGAAGATACGTATGCATAATTATTTTGTATAATATAATAATATATTTATATTAATAAATTATTATTCGAGATAAGCCATGTAGTGATTTATAATTTACTTAGTTATTTTGATTTAATAAAGTTTGTCCCCTAGTAATAAGGTCGGTATATATATAATAGTATTTTATTATATCTATCTTCGATGTTTCATATACTCTTTTTTATGTTATTAAATAATTTGGGTATTTTTAATTTTATTTGATAATTGTAATTATAGTGTGGTTTTTAATTATATTTCTAATGATATTAGATTTTTTGTATAAGATATAATATATAAATCTATAATTTGTGAATAAATATGTAAAGTAAAAAGATTGTACATATTAAAGTAGATTGTTAATAGATATTTTAATATTTATTTAAGAATAAAAATTTAGATAAATAAAAAAAATTAAAATTTAAAATTTCAAGATAGTATTAAAATAAAGAATTAAATATTAATGGAGAATAAAAATATGAAAAAATCTAATAAATGTAGAGATTTTTGTCTTTTTGAAAAGTTGTTTGGTCTTTTGTTTTTTGTTTTTATAATAAAGTTTTGGTTTTGTTTTACCGGATATGGTGTTTTCTTTTTTTTAATTTTTTGGTGAAGCCCTACAATATGTTTTTTTGGAAATTTTTTTTTTTTTTTTGATGTCGTTTGTATTTTGTTCAAAGATAATGGAAAAGAACATGTTGTGCTTTTTGTTTGGTTATCAGGAGGTGAGTTGGGCGGGGTCATGAGAGACAAAAACAGTGGATTCATGAGGTATGGTTCAGAAAAATCGCTGCTAAAAGTATAATCCAAACCTAGATTGATCGCCGAGAGATTAAATGAGATGTTTTTCAATTTGCTTGTGCTATTCTTGTTGTAAATGAACTCTGTTTGTATCACTTGTATTCCAATACTTGATATATTTGTGTATTGTATTAAATGTTATATGAGGAATACCGTGATATTCATATAGTAATACAGATTGGACTGTTATAAAAGATAGGAGATAGCAGCTCGCCATTGAGAAACGCAACGAATGGTCGACCTATCGTTAGTATGGATGGTCAGGGCGAGGATGCAAAAAAATCGAAAGCTAATACATAGTCTAATGATAAGGATACAGAAGGGAGACTTAGTATTTTTCCTTGGTGAACATGATTGTTAAAGTGGTGTATTGTTCAGCGAGTAAGGACTATGATACTCATCCTTAGCAACTTGTGTATTTCTGTTCTCCATGTGACCAACCGAATGTCTAAGATGCACACGTAGTATTTCAGTTTACTTCAGAGGTCGATGGCAACCAAGAAAGGATAATTTGAAAACCGCACACACAGAAGACTCAGAACCACCGAGTCACGGGCAAAAACATTGTATCATCCGTCTCCAAGATCTTGACAACAAATAGATAACTATTCGCAGATGCACCTACGTGGTTGAACTAAAATGATGCACCCCCTCCAGTACAACCCCTGACTAATACCCAACTACAAACCCAAGTATGAAAAAACTTTTGACCTGTAACGTTCATCAGATGTGTTGTCCCCATTAGTAGCAACCCATGCCCACGATTGCGAACCCCCCGGATGACCCACCGCCTACAGATTTGCCACCCTCAAATGTAACACCAATTCCAAAGTTGACCATTTGTTTGATAACACAAATAACCATAATAATTGAATTGTGTAAGGATTTTTGACAGATCCGAATTATAATATGGTGCCTTAACCACCATTTGTCACAAGCAAAACTCCATACTAGTTAAAACACTCTCAGCAGTGGATCCCCCAAAAGAATAGGGGTACTGGATCGCCATTAGAGTATCAAAGCTAGCAATGTCGAATAAACCCACTTCCAACAAAAGCCCTACAGAAAGACATGACCATAAACAATTAATAAAGTTTTAGATATTATCCCTTCAGTGTGAATGTGTAAGCTCCAACGTCAATCAAATTATTTGACTCTGAATTATTACATAATAACCAACGAGCCTTCAACCAACATTTAACACACTATGTCAGTCTCAATAGTAGAATTGCAAATCAAATGTATCACGTAAATCCGCAGTACAATCAATCACATAATGCACAGTGTATCACGCCGACTCTAACGCAATTACCCCCCCCCCCAACTATGACACGCCGACAAAATACACGGAAGACCTGTTCAAAATGACAGCGAAATAAACCTAAAGTCAAAATATAGAAATCCGCACAATAGTCCCCAGCAAAAAACATTGACCGGGTATGGTAGACCCCTCAAAGGTGATACACCTCACCGTCACCACGTCAAAGAAAATAAAAACCCGTGCCACTTATGACTTCACGTCACCAAGACACTGGATTAACGAAAAGAAGCAACAATTAGGATACCTTACAGGTCCTCAATGATTGGGATGCCTGTCGTAAACCAAACAGCCTGCCCTCATCCAAAATAATCAACCTGAACCAGTTACCCTCTTGATGCATACCATAGTCCAAATAATAAATGTCCCTAGTAGCAATCTAAATCGTCACACACCAATTATATAGTAGGCGAAGGCATTTGGGAGAATAATTGATTTCGGATGACCAACAGCAGGAGTATTGCGATACCAAACCATAGGAAGCGCTCTAGGTAGAGTTCGCTGAGAGCCCGATGTAGTTTTCTACTAACCGATAAAGGAATAATCGGATTAGTTAAGAATGAATCAAGTACACCAGATAGGGGCGCACCAATCACCAACGATACACCGAAATGTATTATAACCAACCACATCAAGATAACCGATCTTATGGAACCGAAAGTCCGATGAATAGTTATTGATCACTAGGTGAAACAATTAAAACACCCGTATTACTGCGTGGATGTACCACCAGTTGAAACTCTCCACGACCACGTTATCTAACCCCCCACCCCAGCGATTGCACTTACCCCATATCTCAGACTCCTTAAAGATTTTCTATAAATTGCTAACACTGAAGAGAACCTTAGCAGCAAAGCAGACGCATACTATTAAAACGTGATTCATGGGCTAATGAATAACAGTAATTATCGAGTCAAACCCCCCCACCCCTCGACCACAAAATGTGAGAACTTGTAAATACCTAATCGCACATGAACTTGTGCTACCCTGCCGACCCCCATTTACGTGCATCCTGCTTTCACACTACAGCTTTTCTCAGGCCAGATTTCATATGTACGAAAAAACTATACCTATTGTGTGGAATCAGAACTTAGGAGCGAAAATCGTAAAGTTTCGGTTGGTACATGACTATTGTGCATGGAAGCATTAACACCTCAACACTTCAATGCACCCACAGCCACGCTGTTAACAAACAAATATTCACCGCCTTTCCCCATCATCCTCATCCAACAACTTATACAATCCTTCACGCAAAAACCAAACTTAATTAAGTACCCTCAGTTCATGTAACCCCTCAACACGCAAAAAACCACACCCCCATAGTCTTTTACCAACAACCCAAAGCTCCACCAAAACCTACACCCAACCCATACCTCATCCCACACAATTTAACCACCACACTCTCAAACACCACCGACTCAGCCGACCAAACCCTGTCCACACCACACCCCAAATTCTTCACCAACTCTCCTCAAATCAACAACAATTTAAAACTCCCCCCCTATCCAAACCTCACCGCAACCTCTCTCACTACATATATTAACTACTCACAACTCACATCAAACAAGCCACAACAACCACACCCAACCAAAAAAGATTCACAATACTCTAGGTAAACAGCAAATACCTCATCCAAAACCCAATCGGGTGGGGGGGCGTCATCCATCTCTCCTACCTCCATCCTATACTCTCACCTTATTCTACCTGCCCCCCCTCCCCCCCCCCCCCCCCTCTCCCCCCCCCCTCCCCCCTCCCCCCCCTCCCCCCCCCCTCCCCCCCCCACCCCCCCCCCCCACCCCTCCTCCCCCCCCCCCCTCCATCCCCCCCCACCCTCCCCCCCTTCCCCTCCCTTCACCCCCCCCCCCCCACCCACCTCCCCCCCCAACCCCCCCATCCCCAACCCCCTTCCTCTCCCCTTCTCCCCCTACCCCCCCCCTCCTCTTCTCCCCTCCCTTCCCCCCCCCCCCCCCCCATCTCCCCTCCCACCCCCCCTCCCCTCCCCCCTACCCTCCTCTCCCCCTCCTTCCACCACCCCCCCCTCCCCCCCTCCCTCACTTCACCCCTCCCCCCCCCTCCCCTCCCCCCCCCCTCCCCCCATATCCCCTTCCCCCCCCCCCCCCCCCCCCCCCCCCACTCCCCCCCACCTCTCCCCTCCCCACGTTCCCCCCCCCCCCCCCCACCCCTCCCTCCCCCCCCCCCCCCCCCAAATCCTCTCCCCCCCTCTCTCCCCCCCCCTCCCTCCCCTCCCCCCCCTCCCCCCCCCCCCCAATTCCCCTCCCATCCCCCCCCCCCTCCACACCCTCCTCCCACCCCCTCCCCCCCCCTATCCCCTCCAACCTCCTTCCCCCCCCCTCACCCCCTCCCCTCCCCCATCTCCCCCCCCTCACCTTTTCCCCCCCCCCCCCTCCCACCCTCAACCCCCACTCTCCCTCACCCCCCCTCCCCCCTCCCCCCCCACTCCCCCCCCCTCCCCCCCCCCCACCCACCCCACTCCCCTCCCCCCCCCCCCCCCCCCCCCCCCCCCCCTCCCCTCCCCCCCCCCCCCTCCTCCATCCGTCCCCCCCCCCCCCCTCCCCCAAAAACTCACCCTCTATCCCCCCCCCCCGTCCCAACAACTCCACCCCTCCCCGCCCCCGGCCCCCCTCCCGCCTTCCTCCCCCGTTCCTCCTTCCCCCCGCTCCACACTCACATCCCCCCGCTTTCGTCCCCCACTCCCCACCCTTGCCCCTACCCCCCCCCCACCTCGCCACCTCCCTCCTTTCACAAATGAAGTATCACCTAAACGCTCCTCACCCCTAGTCCATCCACCTGCCTTCCTTCCTCCCCCCCACTCTTCTTTCGCCTCGCCTCCCCTCCACCTCCCTCCTTCCTCCTCCCTTTCTACCTCTCCTCTCAGGGGGCTTTCTTTTCCCTCAATCCTGGTAGAACTCTGTCCTTTCCAACTTCCATACCACCAACCCTTCCATCACCACATATCCAGGAACCCCTCGCTTCCCCCAATCCTGTATTTTCCGCTTCTTCGACCTTCTTTTCCCTTCCTCACCCTTCCAGAAGAATCTCCAAACAGCGTTCTAATCCTGTCCTATTCTTTCCATTCCCTCCCCTGATACTCCGTACTTTGCTCCCCCAAATTTCCTTCTTCCACCCCAATCTCCCCTCCCCACCATGCATGCTCCCCCTACCTACTTCCCTCCCCTGCCACTCATGCCCCGCCCCCCCCTCATCTAAACGCTACTGCATTTCCTGTCCCTCCATCTTTTCTCTTATGTTTTACCCCTCTCAAATTTTTTTGACATTGATAAGCCCACAGACACTCAGATCCTGTTATTTCCTTTATTCTTATTTAAGCTTTACTGGTCGGTGTAACACAAACCTTAAACTATTATATCTTATAACAAATACTTGACAGTTGTATATACACCTAACATGACCCAAACCCATTCAACGGACTATAACTATACAAACCGAAACATCACACACCACCACCTAATATAGAAAAACCTCCCCTGAGCCACCCCATAGCGACCCCCCTCCTTTTTTTTTATAACTAATATTTCCTTTCTCTCTTTACTGGAGTAAAATGGAATTAGGACGAACAATATGTATTCCATCCCCTGACCTAAACCTCGGCTCAACTGCCCCAAAGCATCTGTGCTGAACTATCTTTTTACCCGCCTCCTAAATAGAGTTACATGACCTCTTTTTTTTATTATCCACTCACCCCCATCGAACCTTGGTCAACACCCTCTTTATCTAAATTAAGCGGGCTCAGGAAGAACCGACTTTCACGTTTACAGTCCGTAACTCTCTCTCAAAGCCACCTCCACCACCCGACTGTAGTAACTACGGCGATACTCCAGGTTTGTTCAATGGCGTTATAAAACAATAACCTCCTGACGGGAAGGATGTGATTACGGGAAATGGACATGTAAGGTGCAGAACTTGTTGGGTGGTCGTGCCAAAAGGCGGGGTGCAAATGCCGCATTTCGAAGCCTCAACGCCTCACTGTACCGATGTACCCACCAGTTTTAGACCCAAATATCTACTACAAATGAACCTCCCTCAAAAAGAGAAATCCTATGGCGGGCAAAACAGGGCCCTGAGCACCCCCTAATAGACCCATGATGGTCCACCACCCATTAATGGGACCATCTGCAACATTATATACTCAGGCCTAGGCCCGCAGTTAGCTTGCTCCTAAAACCTCGTGTACTCACCATACCTAACGAATAGGAACACCAGCCCAACCAAAACCCAATTACGTAGTATTCTCTCACAACCACTTTTCACCTAGCAGTTGGCCCCACACACCCCCCAGTCTCCTCGCTTCCCAGCACAACACACACCCGTCGCTCTCCCCATACGCCCCTCCTTCCTCGCTCACTCTGCGGGCCTCCCCTCAACACCTCTCCGACATGTCGAACACCACACTCACACGCCACCCAGCCCATACACCCCCCCCAACGCCCGACACAACCCACTACACACACCCACCATCCCCCACAGCTTGGACACCCGTCGGTGGAACCCCCGACATTAACAAATCCCCCTCCAACAATGCCACACTACACAGCAAACCCTAAAACACCGCTAAACTCACACACACACACAGTCCCCCCAAAACTCAGAAAGCGTCCACCAACCCAATTCACACACACCCCAACACTCACCCCCACTCCAAAACGGCCCCCAACGCCCCCCACACCCCCAAACCTACACACACACAAACCCCCCACACCAAAACACCCAACACACACACAATCGCCCGGCCCCCCACCACGACAGCACATCCAAGCTTAACACTTAACGACATCCAACCCCTGCTCACCGAGATCCTTCGACAACCTGCAAAGCCGCAGGACATTACCAGCTAATCTCAACGTCACTTCACACACCGACGTGATACATTTACTAGCACTCCACACACCATAAACTCTGGTCGCTTCTCATGATCTTCCCCCCCCGGTCTCTAATCAGATTCTTATCTCCCTCAACAAGGTATATTTGCAGCAAGTAATATCTGGGTTTTTTTCCTCCGGGGCTCCACTTTCCAACCACTTGGTTAACCACTCGACCGCACCAACCCAATACAAGATCTGGGGACTAAATCTTTCTTACACTTTAGTTTCAACACCAATGTACACACCTCATCACATTTTCCTTATATTAAGTATTTCATTTACCATCTCACACAATCATATAAATCTTTATTATTTCAACACTTTATTCTTTTTTTTAATGATTATTTATATTAATTTATAAAATAATAAAAATAAATAAAGGAAAGAAAATACACTCTACTATCATCATCTATTTTCCTTAGATTTATATTTTTTATTTTCTTTGGTGAGGGGCTTTTCTTTTTCTCTCTTCGCTTTCTCTTTTTCTTTTTTTTTTCTTCTTTTATCTTTTTTTATTTATTTTATTTCTTTAACTTAAATACACTAAACGTCAAGACATTCTATTTATACAGAAAGTGTACAAGGGCACTTATTCACATCTCTAGGTATCATGTTGTCGGCCGCCAACACAACCTCCTCGAGTTGAGAATAAATAACAACTTGAATCGGTCTCCAACTACCATTAGAGACATTCTAGCAACTAAACCCAATTGACTCAACTTCCGCCACTAAGGATAGATCACCGTCACTCGCGCACCTAGGTCCTTATAGTCACCATCCTAAGGTTTCCTAGGTCCTTCCTAAACCTCTCTACGCTCTGATACCACTCTAGTCTGTCACGCCCCGCAACTGCCACTTTGGTCGGTCCGGGCGCGCACACAAACCGCCGAACGGACAGAACCTCCCCTGTCCGCCCAAGGCTCAACAACGTCATGTACATCAAGTCTTGCCCAGAAAAAATAATCAACATACATGAATTGCACGAGGGCAATAATACAAGAGCGAGAGGTAGAAATACTTAACTATTGTAACTAAAACATTCAAGCTTCACATACATCAACCCAAAATACATCATTTCCATACATATACACACATGCATATATAATGACATATATATTTACATCTCCCAAAGTGAAGCTTCTACAAGTTCTCTCATAATACAAAAGCATCACACTAATACACAGGGTAAGCTAATATATGAAAGTCCACTACCTAGGGCGCTATACCCTTGCCACGATCCTCAACCGCACCGCTCGTGCTAGGCTCTTCAAAACAAAGGGGGTGAGAACTAAAAGAAGTTCCCAGTGGGTTCGGCCGCCGACCCCACCGACTTTTCCACTAGGTCTAATCAGGCATAAGTAGTGAGAAGAGATAACAATAATAAACAACTAATGCAACTACTATGCCTCTACAATATGAAATTGGGTAACCATAGAAAATGTCATGCTCATGATGCTTACCAACATTCTATCTTTTTAACCCAATCATACCGGCTCACCCGAAGGTCGAGCTCACTCACAATATCAGGGCCCACGGGGACTATCACCAATCAAGGGCCGCCTGCTGGGTAGATACGTTAACCCATACGTGACAACTCCGGAACTCACTACTTGTGATGTCGCGACACACCACAAGCCAACAGACAATGTGAGTACGATACAGTTCTCTCATCCCGAGGACACCCTACCAATCAAGGTAATGATATACGGGGATCTACCAATCCCTAGCATCTAATGCCACAAGTGCTATCAAACACAACTAGTCTCAATGCCACCAAGTTCATGTCACTACATTTCACATTGTTCTCTAGTTCACATACTAGTTCTTCGCATTCATGGGGTTCCAATGTCCAACGACCCAATCCTCATGCATCCAATGTCCGAGTTCTTTACCCAAGTTGTCTAACTCTACTTTAGGAAGCATGCAAGAAATTTGAAAGCATAAATACAATAAAACCTTAAAAATGCATGGTTTCTACACATATATACACATATGACCAATAATGACGACATAGACATAAAAAGAAATCCAACCGTTTCGGATAGCACCACCCACCTCAATGCGATGCTAATTGCAAGGAGATCCGAGCAATGTAGCTTCCGATGCCGATTTGCCCCTTTTTGGCGCAAACAAATGAAATCCCTCGATTTCGGCTCGATTTTCTCAATCGACCACCGAAACGTCGCTACTCTTCGAATCGAAGCTACTAGGCGTTCTTCGGCAACCTTTAATTAGAAGATTACAAGATCAATTTAGATCAAAACCCTTCTTATCCAAAACCCCTCTTTCTAAAACCCTAAAAATCCACTTTTTGGCAAAACCACCAAAACTCTTAGGGGCCGTTTGGTTGGGGGTTAAAGGGGGGGATAAGGGGTTATCCCCCCCTTTATCCCCAAACAACATTTTGGAGGGGTGGGGTTTGTTAACCCCACCCCAAAAGGGTTATCCCGGGATAACCCTTTTGGGGTGGGGTTAACAAACCCCACCCCCACCATGGAATTGGGGTTGGATTAAATAATCCCACCCAAATTTAATTTTTTAATTTAAATTTATAATTTAAATTTTAAATTTTAAATTTTAAATTTAAATTTTTTAAATTTAAAAATTTGTAATCTTAAAATTAATATTTATATTTTTAAATTATTATTTTTAAATGTTTAATTATTATTTTTAATTTTTTAAATTTAAAATTTGATATTTGATATTTTTAAATATAAATTTAGAACTTTAAATTTTTGAATTTGAGATTTAAAAATTTAAATTTTATTTTAATTTTTAATTTTTAAAATTATATATTTAAATTTAAAATTTTAATTAAAAAATTAAAAAAATTTAAATTTAAATAGAAGGGGCAATATCATTATTTTCCATTTATAACTACCCACTATTCTTCTTATTCCATCTTATCTATCCAAACGCTATTTTCTTAATCCCGGGAACAACTCAATTATCATCCAAACGTAAAATTGGTCTATTCCAGGCTTAACCCTGAACTTAACCCTATCCCTGGAATAACTAGTTCTTACTTAACCCCGAACCAAACGAAGCCTTAGGGATTTATGTATTATTCTAGGTTAGAATCACACAAGATTACTAATTACTTGCTTTCGAAGGATTTACCCAAACCCTAACTTCACAAAACCTCAAAAGCTCACCTTTGGCTCTTTGTCTTCTCCAAACTCCCAAGCACATGAGCTTGCTTCACCACTAAGCAAGCTAATCTCCTCAAAAATCCACCTTGTTGGAGAGATCACTAGGGAGAGAGAGAGATTTGAGAGTGAGGGAAAGGGTTAGAGAGAAGAAAAAGAGCTTCTCTTTTGTTGGTGTTGGAGAGAATGAGAGAAAAGAGAGTTTAGAAAGAGAGAGACCTTTCTCTTATGTGAAGAAGAGAATTGAATTTTTGCCTCTTATGTTGCTTTTTGTCTCTTATGTGAGTGGAAGAGAAATAGAGTGTGGCTTTTTGTCTCTTATGTGAGTGGGAGAGAAATGAGTGGAAGAGAATCTTTTCTCTTGTGTGAGTAGAAAAGAAATGAGTGGGGAAGTGTGTTAGAGCTTATCTATAAGCCCCAACACAATTACAACTTAACTCCCCATAAAAACACCATTTTTCACTTAATTCACAAACTTTGCCCAATTTGGCCAAAGTTTGGGGAAGTGTATAGAAACTCAGTACACTACAGCAACTTAGTCTCAAACAGTGCAACTTTTATTTTTTGTGGTACAACTTAGTCTCAAATAGTTTTAAATAGTGCAACTTAGCCTTAAATAACGCAACTCAGTTTTAAACAGTGCAACTCCTTTCTCTTCTTCTTTTTCTTCTTCTTCTTCATCGTCTTCTTCTTCCTTTTCTCTACTTCTTGTTTAATCTAGTGGGCCTTTTCAAATTGGCAAAGTCGCAGTTTGAGATGGAGGTTAGTACTTGTTAGTAGTTTTTGGAGGTTATTAGGTTTAGCTGAGTCTGTTCGGGCATAAAATAAGCGTGAAAACAAAATCCAGAAATGAATTCAGCTAAAACTGAAGTTTCAAAACACTTCCAGACGCCCAAAAGATGTTGTGGGCACCTAGAAGTTCTGTGCTGAGTGAGAGAGGGTGTTTTGAAGGATCCAGAACTTGTTGGAGATGCCCGAAAGTTTTGCAAGAGGTTCTCGATGCCTGGAAGTGTATTAGTTGCTCAGTCCGATTGTTGAGGTCACTGTTTGTGCAAAGTTTCGGATGCCTGGAAGTTACTATGGATGCCCGAATGTTTGCGAATAAGTTTAACCGAGTAGGAAGCAGTAAACAAGTGACTTACACAGTAGTTTTGGATGCCCGATAGTGGTTCTGGATGCACGAAATGGTCGAGCCGTCATTACTAATGAGGTTTTGGACGCCTGAAAAAAATTCCCGGCGCCCGAAAGTGTTTCCAAATTGAGGAATTGATATTAGCTATTTTGTGGGAACTTAGAGGCCTAAACGCAATTATTGCGCGCCTATTTATTGCACTCCTATAAATAGGCTTTCGTCCCCTAACAGCTCATTTCTCATTTTCCAGTTGAAGGAGGTCTCTTTCTCTCTTCCCTTCATTCATTTCTTTCATTAATAAAATTTTGGATCCTTGGATGGAGGGCTTTAAAATTCATTAAGCTTCCTCCTATTGACATTTGGCTCATATGCAGCTCAGAGTGTGGGTTGAAGATTAAGGATGAGAGCTTGCAGGAGAACTTACTTGTGCTCCAACCTGTTATTACTCAACCAAGGTAAGAAAAGAGGAATCAAAAGTGGAAACGGTGAGATTTAGTTAGTTCCTCATCGTTAGTTGATCTAGTTGTTGTAGAGGTGATGTTGGCTGAAAGTGATATATGTTGATACTCTTGTATAGGGTTGTAGGAGAACCCAGGAGGCAATGGTTAGAGTAGTGCAGATTGGAAGAATTGATTAGTTGGGTACTATTGCCGAAATTGGCGGACTAATTACTATATTTATATTTACATGTTTAGTTGAAATTATTTGGTTCTTATAATACATTAAACTTGGTAGTATGCGGTTGTTTATCTCACCTTGCTGTAGAGAGCAAGTTACATGGATTAATCATGAATTGGTTCTAAATTGACATAATAGATAGTAAAATGTGACATTTGAGATAATAGTCAGTACTTACCATTTGCCATTACCTTGAGACACATGGTATGTTTTGATAATGTGAGATTGGCATGAGGTTATTAAATCTGAGCTTATGTAAAGGTGCTAAGGGGCAGGTGAAAAGAGTAAAAGGTGTGAATGATGTTGCTAGGACATAACTGAAATTAAAAGGAATGGCATTTTTGTTAAAAAAAAAAAGAGCAAAACTTTCTCTTTTATTAGTATAGATATAGATATAGATTATTTATAGATATTAGAGTAATAGTGTGGGCTCCTATAGTTACTCCATTTTTATTGTTTAATTTATCAGAATGACTTATGTTTATATACTCGGTTGAAGAGACTTATTGCATTGACTACTGTCTACGGATGGGATCGAGTATCTTAGATAAGTAATGCTATGCCTACAAAAAAGTTTGGCAGGGCTTTATGAACTTGTGTATGTGGCTATATTTGGTATATAGAAAGGCACCAATCTGAAGTGATAGACATGATTTACGCAAGAATGAACTTGTAATATATTGAAACTTAGTATTATGCACCGAACTTTAGCCAAATTGGCAAACTGCGAATGAACATCATGCTAAACATGATTAAAATCGATTTGGAGAAGTTTGGGATGAGTTTGGAACGAGTTGAAATCAATTCTGATCGAAACAGAGTTGCGAAAGAATTGGGAATCTAATTCCATCAATTCGGATCGAAACGGAGTTCCAAAAGAAATTTTGGAATTTGATTCCAGACTTTCGGGACGCCTTGATGTAGTGTTCCAAAAATTTATTTGTTAGAATGATTACAGTCTCGATAGTTGGCCGACAAGTCTGTAGAGTGTTGGGACGAGTTGGAATCATTTTGACGCGAAATTGATGCCACAATTGATTATGAAGCTTGAATCAATTTAGCCGGAACAAGATAAGTTAATTAGTACCATAGGCACATCATACCTCCTCAACCACCCCTAATTGGAGTTTTGGCTGGTTGTGACTCAGCTGAAAATACTCCATTCCCTTCATTCCTTCTTCTTCTCTCTTTGTCCCCTTCTCCATTCCATCCCTTTCTTCTCTCTCTCTCTCTGTTCTTCTCTCTGTTGGCTGGCAGCAAGCAAGTAGCAGCAAGGAGTAATGCTGGCAGCAGTAGCATGGGGCAGTGACAGCAGCTGAAATATTGAATTCCCTCTTCTTCTTCTCCTTCCCTACATGCTGAAGGTCAACACAGCATCAGCCAGCAGCCAGCAGCCAGCAGCAACAATACAGTAGCAGCAGCATCAGCCAACAGCAGCAGTCAGCTGCAGCTGGAAGTAGCTAGCAGCAGCAGCAGCAGCTAGCCGGAGCAGCAGAAGCAGCAGCAGCCTAGCATCTGCAGTAGCAACAACAGTCCAACAACAACAGCATCAGCTTGGCAGCATAGCAGCAGCATCAGCTGCAATTGTAGTAGGGGACAGCAGCAATTGATGATTCAATTGCAAAATTGGAGTTGAATAGAGCGTGAGGGGAGTAGTGGAGCTCAGATTGGAACTTCTTCCAACTAGAATTGAGGTTAGTTTGATTGAAATTGAGATAATTTTGAAGCATTGAGCTAAAATTTGGAATTCGTTGGATTTTCATTAATTTTGTTATATCTGATCATTGTAGCTGAGCCTTGGAGATCTTTGGCTAGATTCTTCTTCTATTCTTGTGGGATTGGAGCTGATTCCAGCTGGAATATAGGTTAGTAGAGGTGAACTTCAAGTTTAATTGGAATTTTGAAACCGAAATAAGTTTTTGTTAGAATTTTGATTCTAAATGCAATTTCAGCATAACTCTTATTTGGAGTGGAGTGCCCTTTGATTTTCGTAATTGATTTGGAGCTAAGGAACTTGCGGGACACCTTATTCAGCTGGATTGCAAGGTAGATTGATCTAATCTTCGATTTCATTATTGAATGGCAGATTTCATACATTGCAGATTTTGGTTGTGCTAGTAGGTTATTTGCTGGGTTGTGGGGCTATTGGGAGTTCATTCTTGCTGCGATTACTTCCCTAGGAGCTGCGGTTAGCACATTGCTGGATATAAGGTGGGTTGGATTTACCGAAATTGACGAATTACTCTCTATGTCTAGTTGTAGTTTGTGTCCAGCTTTGTGAACTATGTTTTGATGCAGCGATAGAGGGATTTCTCGTGACTGTGGAATGATAGTAGTTGAACACCTTCTTTCACTAATTTAATGTTTATCATGCAAGTAATAGATTGACCAAGTAGCATATGAATAACTGAATAATAGTTATAGTTACTTGTGTATCCTTGGACTTAGTCATATTGCATGCTTCATGTATGGACACTAAATATCTGAATTTAACTAGATAGTTGGAGTAACTCTTTTTTCCTGCTGCATAATACTTCTCAGGCTTTGTTTCTAGCAAGTAGCAGATGAATTGTGAACCTAAACTAGACTAGGTTCATGTAAAAATTACACCATGCAACTCGATAACCTTTACTAGTTGTAGTTAACACCTATTTTTACCTATTTTTCACCTTGGTTAGGGAGTTGTGAGCATTTAGATTAGTGTAGGATGACTTTACGCCTGTGCTGAGGGGCTGAGAGGATTTTTACAGTAGTTGATAGATTGAGTTATATTTTAGAATGTCGTCTGGGTTGGAGGTGGTTCCAGATCATTCAGTTTTTCATCGAATTGTGCCTGGGGCACGTGGATTACAGTTCTATGATTTGGTTGATCATTTGCATAAACTACAGCCTACATAAGTCATATTTGAGCTCAACAGAGATTATGCTTCTATACTCGGTGGGGTCGCTCCCCTCGGGTGTTGCTCCGGAGCTTGGCTTTTAGTGCGTTAATGCCCTGATTAGTGGATAGTCTATCTACGGGTGTGGCCAGAGATCCCCGAGGTAACCTACATTTGACCAGCCACCCTCGAGGGTGTTGCTGTAGTAGTAGGTAGGCGGAGGCTTGACAGAACACTTGAGGCAGTCATTTGGATTGGGATTTGTTAGTGGGCACCGTTAGCTAGTTGATGCATATATATACATTCAGTTGTATCATTCTAAGCATTAGTAGTATAGGGGTATTGTAGCTGTAGAATTTTTTTTTCAGCTTTTACTACTTCGTGTTCTACTGTCTATCTAGTCTTTACTTTTCGCCTCTTGTAGACCTAATGTCACGCCCCGGGCTAGTTCTAGATGCGGAAAAACGTGCTAAATTTTTTTTTTTGAAAGCCTAGCCCGCGTCACGTACAGACCCGCCACAAATACAGGGTCCACTGTACACACGGACAGAGCCTCCCCTGTATTTGCACGGCGTCCACAAACATACAACAGGATCACAGCCACCATTCATTCATCACAACAACAACGCAACAACACAAAGAGATTCATACAGCTAGCAGTCCTTAAACCTGTATGAATCTAAGCAATTCCTTAGGCGAAGGATGATGCAATGCACATACAACAAATCATTCTAGAAAACTGCTCCTCACACAGGAGCTTTATTTTGAAACCCTAGTCTCAAACATTGAAGAATCATTTGAAAACTGTTCTCCACACGAGAACTCTCTTTTGAAATCTCAAAAGTCGATCGATCGGAAATTCATTTGAAAACTGTTTCCCACACGGAAACCTTTATTCGAAAACGCTACCACGAGGGGTAGAAAACCAAGACATGCGATAAAAGGCCACCAAGATAGATCTGAAAGCATCTATATCCACAAGTCTAAACAAGAAAACCTCACATGTATACTGAACGAAAACCACGTGATATAAGCATGCAAGGTAAACATCCAACATAAAGCTGCACCAAAACATAGCATGCTAGATAATATCCAAAAGGTAACTGAACCACAATCACATCTAGCAGATAAGGGTAGGGTGATAACCAAATCTGGGAAAGTAGCCTCACAAGTCGGGACCTCTAGTACCACTAACTAGGCGTGCCTCGCAGCGTCCCGACACTCACCACCCTGCTCACCTGAAAACAACAACGAGGGCGGGGGGTGAGAACATGTAAACATGTCTCCCCTCCCAGTGGGTACCGCAAGCCGACGAAGGCGAGGTGTACACACCGGCACGAGGGTCAACAAAAGATAGATAAGGTATACAGTAGCACAAGTAAGTATGAGGCTGACATACAACTGAAACAACTATGCTACTGTAAGCAACTGGTATATGCATCAAAGGAGATAACCACAAAGTAAACCCAATCTATAGTCACCGGGACGCACCCCGGGTACTGTCACAACCTGCTCAACCAACTGGCACAAACCTTCTGCACGCAACGCAGTAAGGCTCACGGGTCGGGACCGCTCTCCACGACCCTTTTCCGGAAAAGAAGCTCAAACGGTGGATCAGACCGTTAGCATACGTGAGGCGCTAGGGAGCTGTGACGATCGATGCAAATTCTCAATCCACAGAACGGCAACGAGCCGAGAAGCAACCAAAACCACAACTAGGATCGCTCGGAACAACAGGCGATCACCACCGACCAACTGGGTCGTCTCAAGAACCATGCAAACCACAACTACTCTACTATCCAAGCACGCATATAAGTAGAGTCAACGGGAGTCAAGTGAACTAATAACTGAAATACAAGAGAAGGGATAGAAAGGTATCACCGTAGTCCACTGAACCGACTCCGGGTCGAAGTACCCACCTGTCGAAAGATCAAGTCTAACACCGACGGCTCTCGGGAACCGTGACAGGACCTACGAAAGACTCACAGGGTCAAGGTCCACCAAGTCGACGCTAAACACAAGGCTCACACACATCCCGGAACCGACGGATCGCCCGGGAAACCCACCGGGACGATCCCGAACCACACTAAGCCCTACAGGGGTACCAAACAGCCAAACAAGTCCCTCGCTGTCCCCGAACACACAAACCAAGCGACGGGACAGCGAGCACAAGCTCGGGGTGCCACGAACACCAAACGCACCCGAAAAGGCTTCCCGGGTTCCCGAAAAGTGCCGATTTGACACCGGAACCCCTCGTCACTCATCCGCTGTCCTCGAAACTTCGGGACAGCGATGAGGAACAGCCAACGAGGCTACACGACGAAGCCAAGTCGCTCGCAAAAACAGCGAGTGAGTCGCACAACTAGAAACGCGCGTTTCGCCGATTATTTCATCAAAAAAACGCGTCGGAAACGAATCCGAAACTCCACGAAGGGCAAGAGGGTTGGACGACCAGTCCTCGGGGTCCCAAAGACCATACCCTTGCTGCCCACAGCGTCGCTACGCTGCCACAAACGCCAAAGTCCACAAACAAGCAACATATACATACATACAAGCACAAAACAAAGCCGCTAGAGCAAACCGTACATCCGCACGACCTTCTGCAAGCACCAGCGGATAGGTAACGATGTCACGGAGACCGTGCTCACAGCCCCACTACGACAGGACAAGTCGCAAGCTCAGCAATTGCATAAAAACAGTGAGCATATGCACTAGACAAGCATAATTAAGGCCGTTGGAGCGCTCCGTTCGTCCGCACGACCTTCCGCAAGTACCAGCGGATAGGTAACGATGTAACGGAGACCGTGCTCACAGCCTCACTGCGACGGGGCAAGTCGCAGGCCGGGAAAAAGCATAAAAAAAACAGCGAACATACAAGGCAAAAAGCTCGACAAAGGCCGTACGACGAAACGGCTCAACCAAATCCAGATATGAGGTGAGCATGATGATCAGCGCATCGCCGCGGTCATCGTGCTCACCTTCCCGGACTTCGGAAAGCAACAGGGAGTTCAAATAGCCTTGCGCGGCCAAAACCAACCAAACAAGACCCCGGCCGGAGCAACCAGCTCCGGCCGGCTGCCGGCCGGCATTCAAGGCCAGCGGCGGCCAGCATCGGCAGAGGAGGTGGCAAGGAGGAGGAGGCTCACCTCAGCCTGCGGCGGGAAGCGGCGGCGACGGCGCGGGGAGAGCCCTAGCTCCGGGAAGGCTCGGCCACACCTACTCCGGCAAGGAACGGCGTCGACGGCCGGCGGCGACGCGAGCACCGGCAAGAGGGACCCGCCGGACGTCGGGGAAGGGGCGACCGCGACAACTCCGGGCAACGGCGGCAGCGGCCGAAAGCTCACAGCCGCGGGTGCCTTAGGAGCACAGGCGGCAGCCGCGGCGGCTGCGGCGGCGCTCCGGCAGCACTGCGACGGCCGGGAAGGAGAAGACCGGCGGCGGAGGTCCCGAGGGTGGCGGCGCTCACCCTCCGAGGCGGCGGGAGGCGGCGGGGCGCGGCCTCCAGCTGCTCCTGCCTGCAGCTTGCATACAGGAGCCGCAGGCGGCGCGGCGGCGCACCGGCGGCACGGGGGCGGCCGGGGAAGGAGACGACGGCTGCGGCGGCCCTTCAGATGCCGGCGGGAGGTCGCTGCGGCGGCGGGAGGCGGCGGCGGCTTGGATCTCGAGCCCGTTGCCCGCACACCCAGCAGCAGCCAGCTGCGGCGCGGCGGCGCTCCGGTGGCACGGCGACGGCCGGGGAAGAAAGGGGCGGCGCCGGAGGACCTGAGGGTGAGGGCGCTCACCCTCCAAGGCGGCGCGGACCGGCGGCGGCTCGGGCCACCAACCCCCTGCCCGCAGCTGCCTTGGCAGCAGCTGCGGCAGCTCGGCGGCCCACGGCGGCGGTCCCCGGCGGCGGCGCAGGACTCGAGCAGTCATGCCACCTCAGGGGAGCTCCGGCGTGGGTTTCCCCTGGGTGCACACCTCCGGGAAGAAGAAGAAGAAGAAGAAGGAGAAGAAGAAGAGGAGAAAAGGGAGAGAGAGAGAGAGAGATGGCCGGGGGGCAGCGCCGGCCAGGGGTGGTCGGCGGCGGCCGGAGGGCTCTCGGGAAATGCTAAGGGGCAGGGGAAGATGGGGCTCTCAGTTGGGGACTGAGAAAGAGAGAGGGAAAGAGAGGGAGAGGTAGAGTGTGAGAGGGAGATGGAGAGGGGGTGGGAGTGGTTCATTAATTACTCAACCACTCTCACCTACTCTCACCTACCCTCCAAAACAGCCACCAGCCCCTGGTTTTAACCCCCCACAGTAGGTAAAAGGCCCATACACCCCTCCACATTCGAATTCGCGCGAAACGGTGCGAAAAACGGGGTCCAGATCGCGAAACAATAAATGTACAATTCGAACACTCAGCGAAAAAGATGCAATAACTTTCAATCCGTCCGTCGCACGTCAACACGGATCACGCCATCGCGTTCAGCACTGCCGAGACATCGAACCTACCATTTTGGATCGTCAGGATCGGACTCCGGATCGCGCCGTTAAGCCGCACACTCTCCGCAACCAAAAATCCCAAAATCACAAATACGTAAAATAAACACCGTATACTAAAAGTATACGCAATAAATACCCAAAACAGCTCAGACACACAGTATACAGGGGTGAGGGTCACAGAATTCAAATTACAGATAAAAAGACAGTAACAATGTCTGAATTCTCACACCTAATGGGTAGGTCGTCGTCATCGGTGATGGTACCCACTGAGGACTACTCATTTTTAGTAATTCTCACACCCTTTATTGCTATCATTTTCTTGCAGAGCCCTCCATTCCTGTTGCTGCGTCTGACCGAGGTAAGGGCGTTGCGAACTAGAACCTTCCCTGCCTTTACACGTCGTGATAATAGAGCACCCTATAGTAGCTAGTTTTTGGGAGTGGTACATTATACATGTGTATGTATTTTTATTTTCTTTTGTGAGAGGTGGCTTTTGTACATTTTGGGAGATGTATCTTTTGGATCATGTATGTACAATGTGCTATATTTTAGTTTTTAGTAGTTTTACTTTAGCTCTGATATCTGCTAGTTGTAGCCTCTATTCTTGTATACAGATACTTATATTGCTTCATATACACGGGACTTCCTGTGTATGCGGCGGTCTATTGGCGAGCCCGGATTCCCGCTGCAACCTGGTATGACACCGGAATAGGGTTTCGGGTGCCCGAAATCTTTCGGACGGCCCAGTTGAGTGCCCGGATCAAGTGGACGCTCTACTCGGGAGTTTGGTTGCGCATAGGAATAAACATTCGGATGTCCAAATGGTCTTGTGGGCTTTCGAAACATCTTCCGGATGGCTCCTACAGGGACCCAAACTCTTTTTGGATGCTCAAGCCAAGAGGATTTGTTGCATGGCTCGTTTAAAAAAAGGCACTCAGTTTGCCCTGCAGGTGCCTGAAACTGGTGTCGTGCAGACTGGGCGGGCGCTCGGATCACCTTCCGGATGCATATAATCGAGAGCTTTGTAGCTATGATTAGAGCTTTCGGGCGCCCAAAAGTTTGGGTGGGCGGCGCCTGAAAGTTCAGGTGGGCGCCCGAAACCTAGTGCGAAGACGGTGGTTTGGTCAATTGCAAATATAAATAATTGGAGGATCAGCCAAACACCTCTCGCACTCTCATTTCTCTCTTACACTCTCTCTGTAATTCCTCTCTCTAAGGGGAGAAAACCATATTTTTTCCTATGGTAGATCTCTTGGATTCATCTCCTTGCAAGCTTGGAGACTATCAAAAGCACTTGAAAGGAGTTCTAGGAGGGAGAAGGTAACCACCCTAATCAACATTTCTTTTATTTGGAGAAGAAGAGATACGTTGCAGTTTTAGAATTTTTTTTGAAAATTTTTCAAATAGAAGATTTAGATGTTCCAACTTAGTTGGAACTCTTATTTTAGGGTTTCATGGAGTTCATAAAACATCAAGAAGCATCTCCAAGAAAGGATTTAAGTTTAGGAGGGGAATATCACCAAAATAGATTTGATCTCTCGTTTGTCTAAAGTATCCATTAATGTATATGCATGTATCTTGTCTAAAGAGTGGACTAAACTTGTTTAGTGTACATGAAATGAGACTTGAGAAGTCATAAGGACTCATGAGTGTGAGTTATGATATCCTAAGAATCTAATAGGTAAACAAACACCTAGAGGGGGGGGGGGGGGGGGGGGGGGGGGGGGGGGGGGGGGGGGGGGGGGGGGGGGGGGTGAATAGGTGTAAATAATAAAACAATCAACTCGATGCAATAAAAATTTAAGTGCGGAAAACTAAAGCAACACACCGAGAATTTATGTGGGAAAACTCCAAGAAGAGTAAAAAACCCACAGGACCGATCACACGAAAAATCCACTAAGGGAAAAATAGAGTACAAGATGATTTACAGAATCCTCGACTCAACCTTTACCCTAGACCGAAGTAGATCACCTTCGTTGGTCCCCGATCGATTGAACTCCTCCAATCGACCTCGCTGCGACTCCTCGCAGCAACAACGCCCCGAATCCTCGAGCGTCCACCGAATCCTCGGCTCTCACGCGAAGTCCAAGCGCAAACGCTCCGTCCGGAGCTCACAGAAGAATAGTTTATGGTGATTCCAATGCTTAGATACTCATATGATATAAGAGAAGACCTTCTAAGTAATCATCAACTTGATTCTCATGCAAATTTCAGAATTCAAATCATAAGAATCAAATTGATATAAGAGAAAAAGAAACTTATTTTCGAAAAGATGAACGAACGGCTCCAAAACAAGTTTCTAGAGTTTACAAACGAAATTCTCTCTTAGGCACGGTTTAGAGAAGCCCCCATATCTTATTTATAGGTTTAGGAGACATTAGAATCAGAGTAGAATTGAAAAATGCGTTTTCGAAAAATCACGACGGGTCAAGGTCCGAACCTTACATCAGGGTGCGGACTCTTGAAACTCTCTAGCGTTTCATTGTCCGGAACTCACCTTAGGGTCCGGACCTTCCCTGGGAAACAGCATAAGAGGCTTACAGGATCTGGACCCTGCCTCAGGGTCCGAACCCCGTAACATAAAATTTTCTGTTTTGTAAAAGTTTAACAAATAAAACATATTCTAATATCTCCAAACACTAAAATTAAATGTGTAAATCACCATTAACTATATTAAACATACCTGGGAGGCCGTGAGCTTCATAGATGAGTCTTTGAGCCTTTGAACTTGACGTCGTCTTCTTTGACCCTTCAAGATTCCACACGACTCCACGAAATCCGCCAACAAGAATGCCGTAACAATCTCCCCCTTTGGCGATTTCGTGACAAAACAAAAATTACATACCCGAAGCTCACTTAGCTAAAAAATAAAAACAAACAGAGCTCGTCGCAATCACCAAACAACAAGCTCCTCGTATGACCGATCCAAAAAGTTCAAAATACATTCATTTAAACTCCTAATACAAACTCTATGACTTAGACACTAAGAGGAGTCTTGAATTCTTGTACTTCCTGCAAAAACAGATTCTCGACAAAATATACCATTAATACCATAAGACCAATAATACCAAGGAAGTATAGAAGCAAAGATCAGCACATCCACAACCATACGATGTAAACAAAGAAAGAAAGTTAAAGTTCAGCACTAAGCATCTAAGTCACTAAGGCTATGTTTGGTTGGAGGGTTAAGGGTGGAATAAAGGATTTATTCCACCCTTATCCCCCAAACACAAAAAAAAATTGGTGGGAACACTAATTCCCACCTTAACGGGCTATTCTAGGATAGCCCGTTAAGGGGTGGGAACTAGTGTTCCCACCCCAAGGTGGAACAAGCCGGGATAACCCAGCTTGTTCCACCCGTGGAGAGAGAGATAAAGAGAGAGAGAGAGAGAGAGAGAGAGAGAGAGAGAGAGAGAGAATTTTTAATTTATTATAAAATTTAAATTTCGTAAGTTCAAAAATTAAAATTTATAATTTTTAAAATTACAAAATTAAAAATTTAATTTTTAAATTATTTAATTTTAAAATTTAAAATTTGATAATTTATATTTTTTTATTTATATTTTTTAGAATTTGATATTTTGTATTTTTAAATTAAAATTTCATCTTAAATTTGAAATTTAAAATTTAAAATTTTAATTTTTTAAAATTGTACATTTGAGATTTTAAAATTTTAAATTTTAATTTTGATTTTTTAAATTTAAAAGTTTATATTTTAAAATATAAATATAAAATATAAAAATTCTAATTCTAATATAAAGAAAGGGATAATATCATTATTTTTTATTTATAACTACCCACTTTAATTCTTTTTCCATCTTACCTAACCAAACGCTATTTTTCTTATTCCCAGGAAGAACCCAATTTTCATCCAAACACAAAATTGATCTAATCCTCGCTTATACCTCAATTTATACCTATCCCTGGATATAGCCACTTGTTGCTTATCCCCGAACCAAACGATACCTAAGCATCTAAGTCCCTTGTCCATCTCCCCCTTTTTGTCACAAAACGTCAAAACACAAAAAGAGGATGCACATACTAAATCTAAGGATGCAGGAAAAACAAAGATGAAATATGAACAAAGAAAGACACGAAGTCCACATAGACCATCTACTCCGAGTCATCATCGTGCTGAGGAATATCAGCGCTGCAGCAACCCAACTTGTCAAAAATTGCTTTCATAATCCTTTGGAGTTTACTGAGCTTCTTAGTGATTTTGGTCTGCTCAGCTCCAAGACGCTCCTGCTCAGATGATACGGTGAAGCTCAGTAGAAATCCGTTCTTGCTCAGAAGAAAGTCGCTGCTGCTCCCGATATATGGAGGTCACCGAGACGTCCTCCTCAGAGACGCGCTCAGGGGGCTGAGAAGAACTTGTACGCGGATGGAATGAACCTATAGGCCCAAAAGTCGGTGACGGGCGTCCAGAAGGTCTCGATTTAATGAGAGTCATTTCATTGATTTTACCAAGACTATGCTCATACGACGCACAATGAGTATCGACGCCTTTGTGTTTCAAAATCCGCATAATAATCAGTGGGTATGGAAGACGGTCGACCTGATTGGATGTCTTGATCTCCTTTGCCATGCGATGCCAGATGAGGAATGGAATGTTCAGATTAATCCCCCTTGCCTCTGTCTCGGCGGGATGTCCAACGAGGTACATATACAACAATCGTTCCCAACGGAGCACCTTTGTATTTATAGTGGGTAGAATGTTGTAGACAACAATAAAGTTCAAAAACCGATATTCCGGTCGCAGCTCTTTGGACATAACAGAATTTCCTGCCGACTACGTCTCAGGAAGGCACACACCATTAACAACCTTTCTCCAATCGCGAAGTGATTCAGTACCGCCCTTCAGATAATCAATACCATCGGTGCAAGCCTCCATATAAAGTGTCGTAGTTATCGTTTCTGGAGTGATATCCAAAGTAACCCCACGCACTTTAGTCATGAACACATAAGGATCACCTTCAGCATATTGAAGATAATCGGCCCTCACGTAAAACTCGCGAATCAACTCTAAACAGTAGCCCGTCTGCTCAGGAAAGGAATAAATGGCGGCGAGGTTACCATAGTCATACAACTGAGCAAAAATAGGAGCTTCTTCAATGAGCTTCCGTACTGCGACGTCGCGCTCTCCAATACACAGCTTAGAATAATACATGGAGACGCGCTTGGGTGGAACAGGCTTTTCGTACTGCGTACTGCATCGTGGAGGCTCAGAAACTGGTTCACGAATCTCTATGCCTCCCGAGCGCCTAGTGCTCTGCTTCGGAACCAATTTTTTCTTTCCTTTTCCTTTTGCAACTGCTGGTTCTTTCCCTTTCTTCCTCGAAATTACTTCCGGCGAATATGGGTCCGACTCTGTCTCGGACTCCTCGGAAGCTTGGTACTCGCTACCTTCGTCCTCAGTTGAGCGAGTGCGTTTATGTGCCATGGTCTTCCTACGCCGCCCGCCCCGGCCGACACCACTCATGAGAATAACAAGTACCAAAAGCCATGACGAAGACATGTTGTAAAACTCCCTGTTTATGAATTTGAACAAAATATTGCATAAAAATTATAAATTCAGAAAATTAGAAAAATCACATCTAGAGGTTCCTAGGGCCATATGAAGTCATGAGAAACTCATTTGCAACAAACAATGTTATCCAAAATGCATAAACATGAAGTTTCAGAAAAACAGCAAAAACCGTTCGAAAATCACAGTCGATGCAGATCTGAGCAAATGTGACGTTTTAAATCATGCAAAACGATATAGAAATGCAAAGAACCACAATTAGAACCAAACATGAAGCAAAAATTTCAGTTTGAACGAAGTTATTTCGGAGAAATCACACTAACAGTGCCAAAAACATGTATTTCAGTGTTTACACATGAAGAACAGGGAAGAAATTCGAAATACTCAGAAGAAATTTGATGCAACCTTGCAAAAAGGAAGTGGGAAACCTTCTTGCTAGAGAGAGAAACTCAGGAAAAAAAGAAATGAAGCCAAAAGACACAGAAACAAAAACGTATTTTGATGCCCTATATGTGCAAGTTCGAGCGCGGGGTCCGCAACCTGCATCAGGGTCCGGACCCCGTACCAAATTTTTCATTTTTTTAATATTTTATCATTCTTAAAAATATCAGCATGAAACCTCTATGACTTGAAATTAACATTCTCATATTACTCCAGTTTTACAAAATTACTATAAATATATTAAAAATGTCAAGGTCAATATAAATGAAATATCTAAATAAATTCTAGAAAGTTAAATTTGTTAATGTCAACATATCAAATATGATCTAAAGCATATTGAGACTATAAAAAAATCATGTTTTAGAAAAATATCGAATAGAAAAACCATAAAGAGCGAAAGACTCAAAATAACACATCCAAATTGAATTATGCACCGAGAGTATTCAGGGAGTGGCTCTTTGAGCATCTTTTACTAACCACCTTATTACTCCAGGAGAGTGGCTCTATGAGCATCTTTCAGTTATAAACGCATTCATTATCTATGATGCATTATTTTTTTTTAATACCAATTGTCATATATAACCCTCCTTTTTGATTATCTATGGCACTATGCACTGAAACATGTGGTAGCTGCACACACTTTCCGGATGGCCGGGCTGGTAGCTCTTTCCTCCATGTGGTGGTAGTTTTCACACTCCCTTGTTGGGATGTAACTCTTTCCACATCTTTAATGACATTAACACAAATTGGAAAGCTCCCTCTAAAAATGTGCAACCTCTAATTCAAAAAATTATCGAGTAATCAATCAATAATGAAGATGTTATTCATATTTTCATCAACAGTCAAATAAGATAGTAACAGTATCTAAAGATCATTATAAGATATGCTAAATTTAACAAACATAAATAAATAGAATTTGTATAGATAGTTATCTCAAGGAGCTTGACATATAGTAATATAAAAATAGTAATCAAATAAAACAGGTGTAGCATGAAGTAATTAAAGTCAATTCATGTATTTTGCACGCTTCTTTAATTCTCGAATAGCATCAAAAACTTCACAACCAATGTATCAAATCAAAATGATATGCTGCAGAACACTGAACTTCAGTGTGTTGTACCGAACTTCTACAAATTGTGGAGTTCCGGTGGGAAAGTGGCATGAGAGGCTATGTGAGTGGTGTTACGGATTTTATATTGGCATATTTCGTGAAGTGAGTCGGAGTCTTGAAGGTTCAAAGAAGAAGAGACGAAGAATGAAGACTCGAAGACTCAACGTATGAATTCACGATGCTTGGTAAGTTTAAATAATCTTGATGATGATTTATGAACATTTACAAGTGTTTGGAAGATATTAGAATAGATTTTTAATGATTTATAAACGAATCGAAAAAATTCATGCTACGGGGTCCGGACCCTGGGAGCTGCGGTCCGGAACCCGTAAGCCTGTCAGGCTGTTTCGTAAACCGGGTCCGGACCCTGATGGCTACGGTCCGGACAATGAAAAGCTGAAACGTTTCAGAGTCCGGACCCTGCAATCCAAGGTCCGGACCCCGACCCGTCGCGAATTTTTGGAAAGTTATTTTTTCAATCCTACTCTGATTCTAATGTCTCCCAAACCTATAAATAAGATGGTAGATTTCTTAAAATCATTTTTGCAATCCTAATTTGTTTCCAAACCTTTTAAAATCAGTTTTTCAATCCTAGTCGAAATCGGTTTTCTTTCAAACCTTTCCAAAATCTATTTTTAGTCCTAATCTATTTCGGATTGCTTCTAAACCTATAAATAAGATGTGGGGGTGTCTCTAAAACGTGGTGAAGCATAGATTGTCTTTTAGAAACCCTAGAAGCTTGTAGGTAACTGTTTTTCTCGTCTTCTACATCAAGCTTCTCTCAAATTGATTCATGGTGCCCTAATTCCTAATATTCTTTTAGAATCAATTTGAGAATTGCTTAGAGACTATTCCCACAGATCTTCGATGATATTCTAAGCAATAAATCATCATCATTTTTATTATTCTTGCTCCGGATGGAGTGCGCTCGTGGATTCGAGTGAGCGTCGTGGATTCGAAGTGTTGAAGGCTTCGTGGATTCGAAGTTGGGCGTCTCGTGGATTCGAGACGTGGCGTCCGTGGATTCGGACGTGGGGCGTGGACAACCTGTTGGTGCGCGTGATCCGCTGAAGAGAAGGGAGAGGTTAAGTCCGTGGAGTCGGTAATCACCTTGTAATTCTTTACTCTTATTGGATTGTTTTTTCGCGTGGTGGTCTCGTGGGTTTTTCTCCAAGGTGGAGTTTCCCACGTAAATCTCGGTGTGCTGATTTTATTTTTCGTATTACTTTATCGCATTGAGATTTGTGATTTTTGTTTATACACCTATTCACCCCCCTCTAGGTGATTGATATACTCTAGATAGATCCTAGGGCACCCCCTATCTATCAATTGGTATCAGAGAGGGATCTAGGCTTTATCTTTCATAATGGGTGAAGGAGGTAACATATTTAGGCCACCGTTATTTGATGGAACCAATTACGCCTTTTGGAAAGTCCGGATGAGAGCTTTCCTCATCGCAATTGATGAGCGAGTATGGCAAACCATTGAACTTGGATGGAAACATCCAACCGAAGTGGTTAATGATTTGACCGTTCCTAAATCTCGGACTAAGTGGTCGAAGGATGAAATCGATCTATCTTCTTTTAATGGTAAGGGTATTAATGCGTTATTTAATGCTTTATCTCAAACCGAGTTTACACGTGTCTCGGCGTGTGAAACGGCTAAAGAGATTTGGGATACCTTACAAGTTACACATGAGGGTACAAGTCTAGTTAAAATACAAAAGCTTCAAATGCTTACGAGTCAATTTGATTCTATTCGCATGGAGGAACATGAATCGTTTATTGATTATTTTACTAGACTTCAAGATATAATCAATACATGTGCTAACTTGGGAGAGAAGATCCCAGAATCTAAGGTCGTTAGAAAAATCCTTCGAACACTTCCGGAGTGTTTTAGGACTAAAGTAGCGGCTATTGAAACGATCAATCATCCGGATGATATGAAAGTTGAAGAACTAGTAGGTGCTCTTCAAACTTACGAAATGACTTTTCCTACTAATCAATCTTCTTCCAAGTCTTTCTCTAAAAGTACAGGTGTTGCACTTAATACAACAAAGGAGGAAGACGAGGATACCGAATCCGACGATGAAGTTTCTCTTGCAAATTTCGAACATCAAATGGCACTTCTTACCAAGAAGTTTCGTCGAAAGTTTAGGAAGAACCAAGGCATTCAAGCTTCATCCTCCAATCGAAAGCCTTCTTCTAATGGATCTTCACATTCTAAATCCTCTAAAGAGAAGAAGATTGCAAAGTCTTCTAAAGAAAAGGATGAGTTTGAGAGAGAAATCCAGTGTTACAAATGCCGAGGCTATGACCATATCTCCATGGATTGTCCCACTAAAAAATTCTATAAAAAGAAGGCGCTACAAACTAGAACTTGGGATGACTCTACTTCCAATGATTCGAGTTCTAGTGAAGAAGAAACCAATGATGCTATTGCCTTATCTTCACACGTTTCTTCTTCTCATTTTGCTTTTTGTTTATCATCTACTATTGCTAACCCTTTTGCTTCTTCCTCTGTGCATGAAACGTCGAGCGACGATGGCTCGAGTGAGGGAGAGTCAGATGATGAGGGCTTAGCCGAGGCATACCAACAACTTCTTGATGAATCAAGGAAAATGGCTAAGTATAACAAAAAGTTGAGGACGCGCTTATTAGAAATTGAAGACGAAAACAAAAGCTTGAAAGCAACGACTAAAGCTCTTGAGGATGAACATGACACATCATTGAAGAACAATGGAATCCTCAAGGAGAAGCTAAACCAATTAGAGACAATGATCAAATCATATCAAGATAAGATTGGTTTTCTAGAGCAACAATACAAAGAAGTTCACACATCCAACCAAGTTTTGACCAAACAAGTCCATCAACTCAAGTCCGACATACAAAAATTCTCCTCCGGTTCAAAGAAACTTGATGATATGCTCGGATTGGGTCAAACAAGCAAACTTGGACTTGGATATGAGCGGACATTTGTTGAGAAGGTAAAAAATTATATTCCCAAAGTCTCAACAAGTGTAAAAGAGAAAGTATGCCATAAATGCGGAAAGAAATGACATATCAAGAAGACATGTCTTAAAAAGAAAACTCAAGTGGCATCTTCTAAACATCTATCGGCATCTTTCATCACTCGACAACCTTCACGGATTCAAAAGCAACATCAAAAAGGTCGAGTACCCAAGGTCAACCAAAAGTCAAAGCCACAACAACCAACTACTCCAAAGCAGAATGCGATGGTGAGACCAAAGGTTGATCAAAAGTCAAAACAAACCGTGCCTAACGTCAACAAACGAAGACAACCAACAATCCGACAAGTTTGGGTTCGGAAAGGTGATATCTTTCCTTCTCTAAAGTCTTAATTTGTTTTGACTTAGTGTAGTGCTTTGATCGGTTTCTATTGCATATCTTTTGTTTATTGCATTACACGTTTTGGTGCTTTCATTGTTACGATTTTTAGATTCTTTGAATGATTAGAACATTAAATAGTACCTTGAACATCAATAGGTTCACTTTCATTCACTCCTAATTAATCTCATATTAATTATCGATTTTACTTTATTTTCATTATATTTGAAGATAATTTATTATGAGAATTCTTAATATTTATATTCATCAAATTTAGGTAATCTTGTGTAATCTCTAGGAGCTTAACCTATCTCGGTTGTGTGTGTTGAATTTGATGAATAGTTATTCTCTTATGGACTAAAATTTGTCACATGTTCTTTCAACTAAAAGATTGCTTAAGCGAGGGGGAGTTATTATTATGTTGAAAAAAAAATGCTCATATGCTTTGAAAGATGTGGAAAGAGTTGCATCCTTAAAGGAGTGTGAAAACTACCACCACATGGAGAAAAGAGCTACCACCCCGGTCGTCCGGTTAGTGTGTGCAGCTACCACATGAGAATTGAATTGCATATCCGAAAAAAAAATATATAAGTGCAAAAGCATGCAAAATGAAAAATGTCACAAATTTTATTTTTCGGAGTTATAAGGTGGTCCACATACATGAAAGATGCTCAAAGAGCCACCCCCTGTGCTATTGATTTTATCTCAAATTTGAACGTTTATGCAACAAAATTTTTGTCTCTTTAATGAATCCCTTAAGTCATCTTCATAATCCGTTTACATCTTGATAGCTTTTGAGCCTTTAGATTATTTTTGATAACTTGATTTTGAAGTTTATATGAATTAAAAAATCGTGTAATATTTTATCTACATTATGGTGATTGTGTAGTAAAGTTCTTAATTTTATGAAATTAATAGGGATTGAAAGAAGTCAATGTGAATTTATACTCCTCATGCACTAACAATGTTTGACGTTTTTATCACAAGTGGTTTCAAAATTGAAAAATATTTTGAACTTGTGTTTTATTTAATTTCTTTCAACTCTCTCTATTTTTGGGTATTTTCTTTTGGCAATTTTTGACAAAAAGGGGGAGAGAGGTGATGAACTTAGAAGCATGAACAAAGGGGGAGAGATTTAGATATATTTCTTCTACTAACTTTGTTCGTGGAGAATGAAAATTTTTTGCAGGTCTTTCAAGACTTCAAGACTCCATGTTTGTCTAAGTTATAGAGTTTGCTTTTAGGAGTTACAAAATTGTAATTTTAGATTTTATCTGGATCTTTCACGCGAGAAGTTCATTGTTTTGGTGATGGCAATGAATTTCAATTTTGGAGAGATGAGCATCGTGAGTGTTTTATGTAATTTTGGGTTTTGTCGCGAAATTGCCAAAGGGGGAGATTGTTACGAATTTTATATTGGCATATTTCGTGAAGTGAGTCGAAGTCTTGAAGGTTCAAAGAAGAAGAGACGAAGAATGAAGACTCAAAGACTCAACGTATGAATTCACGATGCTTGGTAAGTTTAAATAATCTTGATGATAATTTATGAACATTTACAAGTGTTTGGAAGACATTAGAATAGGTTTTTAATGATTTATAAACGAATCGGAAAAATTCATGCTACGGGGTTCGGACCCTGAGAGCTGCGGTCCGGAACCCGTAAGCCTGTCAGCTGTTTCGTAAACCGGGTCCGGACCCTGATGGCTGCGGTCCGGACAATGAAAAGCTGAAACGTTTCAGAGTCCGGACCCTGCAATCCAAGGTCCGGACCCCGACCCGTCGCGAATTTTTGGAAAGTTATTTTTTCAATCCTACTCTGATTCTATGTAGTACACTGAACTTTAGCAAAATGCAAGGTTCTAGTGTGAGATTAGCGTTTCGTGCTAATCTAGAGGTTCTGGTTGTGTTTCGAGCACTTGGGAGCGTTTTCGGGACTTAAGAAGTGCGAAAACGGACTCCGGAAGTCAAATTCTGCAAAAATTGCGGGTTTGACATTGCATACCGGTATGTGACCTTGGGATACCGGAATTCAGTGAAGAACTGGTTTGCGCAGCTCTCGGGTTCTGCGGAATCCCGCTAGAGATACCGGAATGGGCTGGCATTCCGGTATGTGCAAATCGCATACCGGTACTGAAGTGATTAGTACCGGTACTGTGATTTCTAGTACCGGAATCCCTTCGCGTGGCCTGTTTGGCCGAGGCTCGGGTTTGCAGGATTCCTGGCCAGATACCGGTATTCCCATACGCATACCGGTATACAACGCCGAAAATTCTGTTTTGAGCAGTTTTGCAAATGTTGGCTTTTGGAGGGGTGTTAGGACAATTGTTACAACATGTAACTTAACCCTTCACAACCCCCCCCCCCCCTCCCCCCCTCACAGCCATTTATGCTGAGGACTTAGGAGGAAAAAAGGTGGGTTTTCTCCCTTCCTCTCTCTAGATTCTTGTCTCCATGGTGATGGAAACCTAGGGTTTGATCTCTTTTTCCTTCTCCTTTGCACTCAAGCTTGCTAGCTTGCTCTTGGAGGAACGTGTTGGAGGAGAGGAGAGCTTGTTTGAGGTTTATCTCCAACCCAAGCTTCCTTGGACCTAGCTTGGAGCTTTAAAGAGGTGAGTCTTCCTCTTGTTAACCCTCTTTTGGAGTTTATTTGCTTTTTATTGATGAAACCTTATTATGGTAAACCTAGGGTTTGTTTTTAGGGTTTCTTGATTCTAGGCTTTTGAATGGGAATTGATGGGTGTAGAATGTTATGTTAGGTTGGATTTGAAGCTTCCTAACTTCATTTTGGATTTTGGACAAGAGATTCTTGATCTAAGGTAATTTCACCCTTTTTCCCCTTTTTATTATGACGTTTTTCGAAATGTTCGTTCGACGTTTCTAACACCGTAGAAATCTTCTTTAGGGTGCTAGAAATCGAGGGGGCAACTTTGTTTTCGGATACTGCGAGGTTCCGAAGATTCTCCGATGGGTTTGACCTCACCGAAATGGGTGAACTCCCCCTATGTCTTCATTGTAGCTTAAGAGCTTAAATTAGTGCATAATCATACTAATTATGACATGGTAGAATTTTAGAATGCATAATATCCATGTGCTATATATATGAAAATTAGACATCCTATGTAGTAGGAGGTTTGCATAGTTTATGCATAGTGCATCATGAATGGCTATGGGAATAGAATATTTCACTTATGTATTTGTTGAAGTACTTACTTAAATGAGTAGAGACATGTGCGGCATTAGATGAACAACGAACTTGGAAACACTCTTTGACACTTGGTATGTTGGACTAGTTGTAGTGTATATATGACATATGACATTCCACCTAGATGAATAACAAGATTGACATTATGATCTAGTCTTGGACATTAGTTGGTATTCCATGTTTTTAGACATGATGAGAGATTTTATGTAGTTGATTGTTGCTTGTTTGCCACTATGCTCGTTTACACATGCTTGTGAGGGTCGCTCCCTACAAGCCGGCACTCCGGAGTTGGCCTCGCGACAGTTATTTCGCCCGTGTGTTAGAGAGAGCGCCGAAATGGAACCGCCGTGGGTAAGGCTCACCAAAGCGTGAAGGTGTTGACTACCACGGAGCCATTAGGCTCGGCACAAGTGAACATCCCTTTATTGTATTCTTTATGATTACATATTTATAGTTATATGTAAAAGTGAACATTCATATAGTAAGAGGTGAAATATTGCATACTTACACATGTGCTTGGGTAGAATAGTTCATGTTTATATGATCACATCTTGAGGCATAGTAACATTGAAATTTCAATTATAATTATGCTTATTTGTACCTAACCCTTACTTTGCCTCAGTTGACCTAGTGGTGTACTCCGCTCCTCTCGGCGGCTTACCCACTGGGAACTATTGAATAATAGTTCTCATCCCCCTGGGGTTTGTTGTTTTATTTCAGAGCCTTCCACTGCGGGAGAGGCTAGAGATCGCGGCAAGGGCATCGCGTCTAGCTAGTGCGTGAGGGAGCTAGCGACTAGGTGGAGCACCTTTCTTGTTTTTTATTTGAGAGGTGTTTTTGTATCGACCACTTTTGTAGAGACTACCCTATGTCCCGTTTTGGGTATATTGTTGTATTAAACTTATGTTGTGGTTTTACTCTTTTATGGTATTTCATACTTCCACCTTGAGACCTTACTTGTTTAGTATGTATGCTCTGATTATCATGATAGGATTACTCGCTTTATTCCTTTCTTGTATGTTGTTTTAGACGCCTTGTGTGCATTGGGTTACTTGTGTACACGGCGGGTCTGTGCATGCGCCCGGGTGGGCTTCCGCTGGGGCCCCGGGGCGTGACAGATTATAGTGGTATCAGAGCCTAGGGTTAAGTCATTGTGGACCTAGAAAACCTTAGGCCGGTTGGACTATAGGATTTAGACTCGTGAGAGACGAGAATGACTATGGCGAAAGTAACACAATTGGGTTGTGTCCTTATTCTCCAAGTAGTTGGAGTTTGATCGAAGTGTGTGACACCTAACTCTTAGGAGGTCATGTTGGCGGCCGACAACGTGACATCGGGAGTTAGTTAGGAGCTCACTTCATTTACTTTCGCATGATTGGGGATTTTGTTGTTTGAGTGGGGTTCCGTTAGCGTAAGTTTTTCTAACTTGCGCATTCTATGTTATTGTAGCTTGTAATGCCGACTACTCGTTCTCAATCGACCGAGATGGCAGCGGCAGCCGACGCAGAGGAAGTGGAGACCTCTGCAACCTCCGGATCCAGTGAGGTCCGCGAGTTGAGAGACCAATTGACGATTTGACGGGTCTGGTGGCACAGCAGGCGACTGCGGCTCAACAGCAAGCCGATGCCGCACGTCGACAGGAGGCAAGGATGAAGAGGATGGAGGAATTATTACTGCAGCAGGCTACTACCAGGACCGCTCAGGATCCTACGCCACCTACGCCAGTGGGAAATGTGACTGCAGGAACGTCGGCGGCAGTACCTGGGCCGGCATCTGTGGCGCCTAGTACCGAGCCGAGGGAGGAGACGGCCGTGACACCCCCGTTTCGGGCATCGCCGGCGAGGACGGTTTTGCCTATGATGGTTACCGGGGCAGAGCGAGATAGACTGATGGAGCGTTTAAATGAGTTTCGGAGGTGTAATCCTCAAGTCTTCGATGGCGAGAAGGCGGACCATTGGATGGTGGAGAAGTGGGTTCTCCACATGGAAAAGCTCTTTCATGATACTTTCGTGGAGGAACAGAACAAGGTATGGTTGGCCACGTATCACCTAGACGGCGCGGCATATCGATGGTGGGCGGACATTCGGGATGACCCGAACACCGACTTGGCGGCCATTACTTGGGGCCGGTTCAAGGATCTTTTGTTGTTGAACTACTTTCCTCCGAGTGTCAAGAGACAGATGGAGAGGGATTTGCGCAACTTGCGCCAGCGGGACATGACAGTGACGGAGTATGAACGAGAGTTTTCTCGTCTGTTGCACTGCGTACCTTACGTGGTGAGGAATGACGAGGATAAGGCTCGTATTTTCGAAGCGGGCCTTCGACCGTCGATTTATAGATTGGTGCAAGCGGCAGGATTGCAGACTTTTCGAGAGGTGGTGAATCGCGCCTTGGTTGTGGAAAAGGGCGCGGAAATTGCAAGAGAAGAGATCGAAGCTTGGGACAGAGTAAAGGGTAAGCGGCCAGCGGGCGAAGGAGGTAGAAAGAGTTACTCAAGGAAACCACCGAAGCACCCGAGGAGCCAATCGGGTGGGCGCGGCTCAGCTCCACCGCGCGGAGCACCGGATCCTCGAAAGCCGCTGCGTTGCATCATTTGTGGTGGTCCTCATTTCTCACCTCAATGCCCGCAGTGTGGCGGCAAGTGTTTTAAGTGTGGCCAGGAGGGTCACATTCGAGCTGAGTGCCCGAGAGGTTCTTCCCCAGCACCTTCGTCAGCTTCAGCACCGGCACCACCAGGTCAGGGCCGAGGGGCCCCACCTACTCATCACTCGGCGGGGCGACCGCCCTTTCAGCGTCAGACTGAGGGATCTCGACAGGCGCCTAGTGGGCGCATGTTTGCGGCTCAGGCTGTGGAGGCGACAGCAGCAGAGGAGGTCGTCGCAGGTATCATTTTAATTAATGAAATCAGAGTTAGAGCTTTATTCGATACATGTGCATCGCATTCTTTTATTGATCGGCTGTTTGCCGAGTTGCATGGCATCGAGATTGTACCTACCTTGCATCCGGGACATGTTATCGTCCCCGACCACATTTTGGATATACGGGAGTTTTGCCCTAGTTGCCCTGTTAGAGTAGGGGATTGGATTATGCCGATTGATTTATTAGCTTTGCGAAAGCTTGGTGAATTCGACGTAGTATTGGGCATGGATTGGCTTACTAGATACTACGCCACAATCGACTGCAAGGATCGGATTGTGACTTTTCGGGAGCCCGGAAAAGATGAAGTTGTGTTCCGAGCGTGCAAGAGTTCGCTGTTCGCGATGACTATCTCTTCTACGCGGGCTAAGCACTTAATTCGGAGTGGTTGTGTAGCATACTTAGCTAGCGTTGTTGTGAGGGACGGCGATACCCCGCGGATTGAGGACATACCCGTTGTGCGGGAATTCGTCGATGTGTTTCCAGCTGATCTTCCGGGTATGCCACCGGATAGGGAAATTGAATTCGTGGTAGATCTCGTTCCCGGAACTACCCCGATTTCAAAGGCACCCTATAGGATGGCTCCTGCCGAGCTCAAGGAATTGAAGGCGCAGTTGCAAGACTTGTTGGACAAGGATTTTATTAGACCGAGTGTATCACCTTGGGGAGCGCCGGTCTTATTTGTGAAGAAGAAGGATGGATCCCTTCGTCTATGCGTGGATTATCGTGAGCTTAACAAGGTTACGATCAAGAATAGGTATCCACTACCGAGGATTGACGACCTATTTGACCAATTGCAAGGATCTTTGGTGTATTCCAAGATAGATTTACAATCTGGTTATCACCAACTCAGGATCAAGGCCGATGACGTGCCTGTGACGGCTTTTCGAACACGGTATGGACATTACGAGTTTACTGTTATGCCGTTTGGGCTCACCAATGCCCCGGCAGCTTTTATGGATCTAATGAACCGTGTCTTTAAGCCTTACTTAGACAGGTTTGTGGTAGTGTTCATCGATGACATCTTGGTGTATTCTCGAAGCGACGAGGAACATAGGGATCATTTGAGGCAAGTGTTGCAAGTACTTCGGGAGAAGAAACTTTTTGCTAAATTGAAGAAGTGTGAATTTTGGCTCCGCGAAGTATCCTTTTTGGGACATGTAATATCAGGAGACGGTGTAGCCGTGGATCCTAAGAAGATTGAGGCGATCAAGGATTGGCCTAGACCAACCAATGTAACTGAGATTCGAAGTTTTATTGGTCTAGCCGGATATTACCGGAGGTTTGTCGAGGGATTCGCTAAATTATCTATGCCTCTCACTCAACTCACGCACAAAGGAACAAGTTCATTTGGAATGACTTATGTGATAGAAGCTTCTTAGAGTTGAAGGAGCGCCTGACAACCGCCCCGATCTTGACTCTGCCTATTGCGGGGGCAGGGTATGTGATTTATAGTGATGCTTCACTTAATGGTTTGGGTTGTGTTTTGATGCAGGACGGAAAAGTAATAGCTTATGCTTCCCGTCAACTTAAGGATTATGAAAAGAATTATCCAACCCACGACTTGGAGTTAGCGGCCGTGGTGTTCGCTTTGAAGCTTTGGCGTCATTATCTTTATGGCGAGCGTTGTGAAGTCTACACCGACCATAAGAGCCTAAAGTATCTGTTCACACAGAAGGAACTAAATTTGAGGCAACGAAGATGGTTGGAGCTACTTAAAGACTATGATTTGACTATCCTCTACCACCCGGGGAAAGAAAATGTAGTAGCAGATGCTTTGAGTCGCAAATCAATGAAAAACTTAGCTATGTTGCTGGTTACTCAACCCCCGCTACTGGCGGAATTGCGACGAATGGAGTTGGAAGTGGTAGCTCCCGATACACCCGTGAGGTTGATGGCATTGGTAGTGCAACCTACCTTACTTGAATGGATTAAAGAAAAGCAAGATCTCGATCCAGAGTTGCAAAGGATTCGAACCAAAATCGGTGAAAATCGTGCTAGTGATTTTCTTGTAGACGACCAAGGAATGCTACGATTCCTAAAACGACTATGTGTACCGGCAGAAGCTGAGATTAGAGAAAGGATACTCACAGAAGCTCACCGAGCGCCTTATACCGTGCATCCGGGTGGCACAAAAATGTACAAGGATTTGAAACTGCACTATTGGTGGCCCGGAATGAAGAAAGATGTTGGCGAGTTCGTGGCTCGATGCTTAACTTGTCAACAAGTAAAAGCTGAACATAGACTCCCCGCGGGAAAGCTTCAAAGTTTACCGATACCGGTTTGGAAGTGGGAGCTAATTACTATGGATTTTGTCACAGGTTTGCCTCGCTCTCAAGCCGGGCATGACGCAGTGTGGGTGATTGTGGATAGATTGACTAAATCAGCGCACTTTATCCCTATACATACCACGTGGACGGGTGAGAAACTTGCACAAGTCTATCTTGATGAAGTGGTGCGGCTTCATGGTGTACCTACATCGATTGTATCGGATAGAGATACTAGATTTGTGTCGCACTTTTGGAAAAGTTTACATGACGCGTTGGACACTCGCCTAGATTTCATCACAGCATTCCACCCCCAGAGCGACGAGCAGTCTGAGCGTACCATTCAAATCTTGGAGGACATGCTTCGAGCTTGTGTAATTGATTATCAAGGTGGATGGCATCAACACCTACCCATGGCAGAGTTTGCTTATAACAATAGTTATCAAGCAAGCATTAAGATGGCACCTTTCGAAGCTCTATATGGAAGGAAGTGCCGATCACCGCTTCATTGGAGTGAAGTTGGTGAGAAGCTAGTTTTGGGTCCCGATGTGCTGCAGGAAGCTGAAGTTAAAGTTCGCATTGCTCGACAAAGATTGATTACAGCTCAAAGTCGCCAAAAGAGTTATGCTGATAAGCGTCGGCGGGAATTGGAGTTCCAAGTAGGAGATCATGTCTTCCTAAAGGTATCGCCGACAAAGGGAATTAAGAGATTTGGTATTCGGGGAAAGCTTAGTCCTCGTTTTATTGGACCCTTTGAAGTTTTGGAACGGGTAGGCCCGGTAGCGTATCGACTTGCCTTGCCGCCGAATCTATCGGGAGTACACAACGTGTTCCATGTGTCCTTGCTTCGGAAATATGTTTTCGACCCAGCTCATGTATTGGACTCCACTCCGTTGGAATTGCATGAAGACTTGAGTTTCGAGGAATATCCGATGAAGATTCTAGCTCGCGAGGTGAAGAAACTCAGGAATCGAGAAATCCCTTATGTGAAGGTGCTTTGGAGCAACCACGACGAGCGCGAAGCCACTTGGGAGTTGGAGAGCTCACTGTTGGAGCGATACCCCCATCTTTTTCAGATGGAATCCTAAGGTATTTGACTTCTAGTTTCGCGGACGAAACTCCTTTTTAGGAGGGGTGTATGTAGTACACTGAACTTTAGCAAATTGCAAGGTTCTAGTGTGAGATTAGCGTTTCGTGCTAATCTGGAGGTTCTGGTTGTGTTTCGAGCACTTGGGAGCGTTTTCGGGACTTAAGAAGTGCGAAAACGGACTCCGGAAGTCAAATTCTGCAAAAATTGCAGGTTTGACATTGCATACCGGTATGTGACCTTGGGATACCGGAATTCAGTGAAGAACTGGTTTGCGCAGCTCTCGGGTTCTGCGGAATCCCGCTGGAGATACCGGAATGGGCTGGCATTCCGGTATGTGCAAATCGCATACCGGTACTGAAGTGATTAGTACCGGTACTGCGATTTCTAGTACCGGAATCCCTTCGCGTGGCCTGTTTGGCCGAGGCTCGGGTTTGCAGGATTCCTGGCCAGATACCGGTATTCCCATACGCATACCGGTATACAACGCCGAAAATTCTGTTTTGAGCAGTTTTGCAAATGTTGGCTTTTGGAGGGGTGTTAGGGCAATTGTTACAACATGTAACTTAACCCTTCACAACCCCCCCCCCCCCCCCCTCACAGCCATTTATGCTGAGGACTTAGGAGGAAAAAAGGTGGGTTTTCTCCCTTCCTCTCTCTAGATTCTTGTCTCCATGGTGATGGAAACCTAGGGTTTGATCTCTTTTTCCTTCTCCTTTGCACTCAAGCTTGCTAGCTTGCTCTTGGAGGAACGTGTTGGAGGAGAGGAGAGCTTGTTTGAGGTTTATCTCCAACCCAAGCTTCCTTGGACCTAGCTTGGAGCTTTAAAGAGGTGAGTCTTTCTCTTGTTAACCCTCTTTTGGAGTTTATTTGGGTTTTTATTGATGAAACCTTATTATGGTAAACCTAGGGTTTGTTTTTAGGGTTTCTTGATTCTAGGCTTTTGAATGGGAATTGATGGGTGTAGAATGTTATGTTAGGTTGGATTTGAAGCTTCCTAACTTCATTTTAGGTTTTGGACAAGAGATTCTTGATCTAAGGTAATTTCACCCTTTTTCCCCTTTTTATTATGACATTTTTCGAAATGTTCGTTCGACGTTTCTAACACCGTAGAAATCTTCTTTAGGGTGCTAGAAATCGAGGGGACAACTTTGTTTTCGGATACTGCGAGGTTCCGAAGGGTCTCCGGTGGGTTTGACCTCACCGAAATGGGTGAACTCCCCCTATATCTTCATTGTAGCTTAAGAGCTTAAATTAGTGCATAATCATACTAATTATGACATGGTAGAATTCTAGAATGCATAATATCCATGTGCTATATATATGAAAATTAGACATCCTATGTAGTAGGAGGTTTGCATAGTTTATGCATAGTGTATCATGAATGGCTATGGGAATAGAATATTTCACATATGTATTTGTTGAAGTACTTACTTAAATGAGTAGAGACATGTGCGGCATTAGATGAACAACGAACTTGGAAACACTCTTTGACACTTGGTATGTTGGACTAGTTGTAGTGTATATATGACATATGACATTCCACCTAGATGAATAACAAGATTGACATTATGATCTAGTCTGGACATTTGTTGGTATTCCATGTTTTTAGACATGATGAGAGATTTTATGTAGTTGATTGTTGCTTGTTTGCCACTATGCTCGTTTACACATGCTTGTGAGGGTCGCTCCCTACAAGCCGGCACTCCGGAGTTGGCCTCGCGACAGTTATTTCGCCCGTGTGTTAGAGAGAGCGCCGAAATGGAAAAACCCGTGGGTAAGGCTCACCAAAGCGTGAAGGTGTTGACTACCACGGAGCCATTAGGCTCGGCACAAGTGAACATCCCTTTATTGTATTCTTTATGATTACATATTTATAGTTATATGTAAAAGTGAACATTCATATAGTAAGAGGTGAAATATTGCATACTTACACATGTGCTTGGGTAGAATAGTTCATGTTTATATGATCACATCTTGAGGCATAGTAACATTGAAATTTCAATTATAATTATGCTTATTTGTACCTAACCCTTACTTTGCCTCAGTTGACCTAGTGGTGTACTCCGCTCCTCTCGGCGGCTTACCCACTGGGAACTATTGAATAATAGTTCTCATCCCCCTGGGGTTTGTTGTTTTATTTCAGAGCCTTCCACTGCGGGAGAGGCTAGGGATCGCGGCAAGGGCATCGCGTCTAGCTAGTGCGTGAGGGAGCTAGCGACTAGGTGGAGCACCTTTCTTGTTTTTTATTTGAGAGGTGTTTTTGTATCGACCACTTTTGTAGAGACTACCCTATGTCCCGTTTTGGGTATATTGTTGTATTAAACTTATGTTGTGGTTTTACTCTTTTATGGTATTTCATACTTCCACCTTGAGACCTTACTTGTTTAGTATGTATGCTCTGATTATCATGATAGGATTACTCGCTTTATTCCTTTCTTGTATGTTGTTTTAGACGCCTTGTGTGCATTGGGTTACTTGTGTATACGGGTCTGTGCATGCGCCCGGGTGGGCTTCCGCTGGGGCCCCGGGGCGTGACATTCTAATGTCTCCCAAACATATAAATAAGATGGTAGATTTCTTAAAATCATTTTTGCAATCCTAATTTATTTTCAAACCTTTTAAAATCAGTTTTTCAATCCTAGTCGAAATCGGTTTGCTTTCAAACCTTTCCAAAATCTGTTTTTAGTCCTAATCTATTTCGGATTGCTTCTAAACCTATAAATAAGATGTGGGGGTGTCTCTAAAACGTGGTGAAGCATAGATTGTCTTTTAGAAACCCTAGAAGCTTGTAGGTAACTGTTTTCCTCGTCTTCTACATCAAGCTTCTCTCAAATTGATTCATGGTGCCCTAATTCCTAATATTCTTTTAGAATCAATTTGAGAATTGTTTAGAGACTATTCCCACAGATCTTCAATGATATTCTAAGTAATAAACCATCATCATTTTTATTGTTCTTGCTCCGGATGGAGTGCGCTCGTGGATTCGAGTGAGTGTCGTGGATTCGACGTGTTGAAGGCTTCGTGGATTCGAAGTTGGGCGTCTCGTGGATTCGAGGCGTGGCGTCCGTGGATTCGGACGTGGGGCGTGGACAACCTGTTGGTGCGCGTGATCCGCTGAAGAGAAGGGAGAGGTTAAGTCCGTGGAGTCGGTAATCACCTTATAATTCTTTACTCTTAGTGGATTGTTTTTTCGCTTGTTGGTCCCGTGGGTTTTTCTCCAAGGTGGAGTTTTCCACGTAAATCTCGGTGTGCTGATTTTATTTTTCGCATTACTTTATCGCATTGAGATTTGTGATTTTTGTTTATACACCTATTCACCCCACTCTAGGTGATTGATATACTCTAGATAGATCCTAGGGCACCCCCTATCTATCAAGTGGCTTCGGCCAAGTTTGGGACTTGTACAAGTGCTTTCGGCGCAAGTGAGGCGCGAAAACGGACTTCGAAAAGTCAAGTATGCCAAACTGCAGAATTCTGCGGCGCATTCCGGTATGTATGTGTTGATACCAGAATGGCGTGGTTGAGCTGAAAACCTAGCTCTCGGGTTCTGCGGAATCGAGTGTTGAAACCGGAATAAACTCGCTTGATTCCGGTATGGATGTTTTGATTCCGGAATGGAAGTGATTAGTTTCGGTATGGATTGTGACATACCGGAATGCGATGGGAGAATCTGGAAATTCAGCTCTCGGGTTTTGCGGAATTTTTCGTGGCATACCGGAACTAACATCCGTATTACGGTATACCAGTGTGGATACCGGAATATAGAGCTGCGAAATGCCAGCTTTGGCTGGCTGTGTGTAGTGAAATGTGAGGGGGGTAAATTAGTCTTTTCACATGAGAGGGGGTGTATGAAAGGCTGAGACACCCTCCCCTTCTCATTTTCTTCCTTCTCTACTTCTCCTCTCGACCTCTCTCACTTTCTCTCTCTAGAGATCTCTCCAAAGCTTGGAGAAAAGGGTGGATTGAGTTTGGAAAAGGTTTCCAAAGTGGAGGAGAAGCTTATTGGTGCAAGAAGAAGCTTGGGGAACTCGTGGTTAAGATGAGTTCCTCATGATTTGGGTTCAAATCTTGGATTTAATCCTTTGTTATGAGATTTTTGGAAACCCTAGGCAATCTTGACCACAAATGGTGGAAGATTTGGCCATGAAATCTAGGGTTTGGCTTGCATGCATGCAAACCCTAGGTGCATTTGGGGCTTTTGCCATGGGAGGTTCTAAAAATTATTTGGACCTTCGGGAATTGCAATTGAGGCATTGGCAATCATGTTAGAACTATTGATTTTAAGTATCGATTTGATTTATGGGTTCGTAATGAGTAACGAACCATTTTCTTGTAGAAGCTTGGGTTGAAGCAAGAACTCAAGGCTTAGTGACCTAGGAGCTCAAGGAATTCAAGACTTGGAAGCTCTTAAGGTGGGTTTGTGTTTACCGAAGTGATTAGATCGATCACTTCCATGTCTAGAATAAATAACCATTTGAAATTAAAATGGTGTAAAAGTATGTAACCCTAGAATTTGCATGTTGGCAAAATGAGAATCATGATGAATTGAGCCATGGGCTCATCGTGCATGTTAATGAATTCAAGTATTTCATTATTGGTTATACTCGCTATGTGATTGCATATAAGTAAAGTAAACCTAGTGTTGTGGGACATAGGTTGAAAAGTGCAAATGGAACCTAGTGTCATTGAACATAGGTTGGAACATGAGATTGGAACCTAGTGTCATTGAACATAGGTTGGAACATGAGATTGGAACCTAGTGTCATTGAACATAGGTTGGAACATGAGATTGGAACCTAGTGTCATGGAACCTAGGTTGAGAATGTAAAGTAAACCTAGTGTCATTGAACATAGGTGAGACTTGGTGACTTGAACCTAGGGCCATTGAACTTAGGTTAGCAAGTGTGAAATGTGAACATTGGGGTATGCGACGATTTCGCTATCCCGGGTATGCGACGATTTCGCTACCCGAGCCACGTGATGGCGGAGACGAGTTGGGGTACGCGACGATTTCGCTATCTCGGGTATGCGGCGATTCCGCTACCCGAATAAGGAGATGATGATTTCACTCCTTAGAAGTTGGGACCACGATGGGGATGGTGATTCTATTGCCCGGTGCCCAACACTATATTGTGTAAAGAGAAAACATTGGGGTACGCGACGATTTCGCTATCCTGGGTATGCGGCGATTCCGCTACCCGAATAAGGAGATGACGATTTTACTCCTTAGAGGTTGGGACCATGATGGGGATGGCGATTCCATCGCCCGGAGTCCAATACTTGCGGCGATTCCGCTTTGATTGAGAACCAAATTGGTGATGCGGCGATTCCGACACCATAAATAAATGAAAGGTAGTCGAACTTGGACAATGTGAGATATAGGATGAACCTAGGAGAAAATGAAAGTTGTCATTTTATTTGGTTGCATCCTTTATGTTTATTTACAAGCATGTAAATATTTGTATGCATAGTTAATTGAAATCTAACTTATGCTTATGGTGTTTCTTTGGACCTGGTGGGTCGAGCTTCTCTCTTGGGTGGCCTTACCCACTAGGAACTATGTTTATAGTTCTCATCCCACGTTTTTCAGGTCCTTCCGCGAGTGAGGCGGCGGAGCGAGACAAGAGTTTAGCTCTGTAGATAGCGGCCTTTCTATTTTGGTGTTATGTGTAGTTGTACCTCGAGTTTTGGACAATGGTAGCATAGGGGTTTTTATTAAATGTATACAACTTGTAATTCCATAGTTTTGAAACTTGATGTATGGAATAGGAATAAAGGAAAAAGAAATAATTTGGCATGTATTAATGTGCAAATGTGATGTAATAGAAGTAGAACTTCGTTATGTTGATGCTTTCCTTGTGCAACTCTTGTACTCCGTTCCTAGTTGGAACATCGTGGAAATGCTTGTGTTGTGACGCCTTGGGCGGGTAGGGGAGACTTTATCCGTTCGGCGGGTCTGGGGCATGCGCCCGTGCGGTTTATTCTTTCCACCTATTTGGTGTTAAAGGCCCGACGGGGCGTGACAGACTAAGGTGGTATCAGAGCGTAGAAACGGTCTAGATGGACCTAGAAGACCCTAGGATGGTAAACCATAAGGACCATGGCATGAATTAAAGATTGAAATGGACAAACGTGACCTGAGCATCTAACAATATATATGCTAAAAGCCATAATTTTGACTACCTTTCTTCTTTATTGTAACCAGGGATGAAACTGGATCAAATATTATCCGAACAGGCTTGAGCTGAATCTGAAAATTATTAGATGTAGATTGAGATTTTACTCTTCGACTCGGAGTTAGGATTTGTATACAGAATTCGAGTTAGAATTTTTTTTTGGGATAATTTCATACATCTCTGCAAACATATCGAATAGTAGATATATCCCTATAAAGTTCAAGTTTTCATATTTATCCCCCCAAAAGTCCTAACGGTTTCAAACATATCCCTGCTGTTAGTGTTTGTTAGAAAAATGTAGTTAACCATAGGTAACATACTTAACCTTGGCTAGTGAGTATGATGAATTAACTTTTTTATCCCTCTGATATTATACCTTCTTCTCTCAATCAAAAACCTAATTCGATCAAAATCCTAGCAATGGGAACTCTTCTTCCTCTTCCTCTTCCTCTTCCTCTTCATGCTAGTTTTGAATCCGTACCTAGGGTTTCTCCATCTCCATTCATCCACGACGTGTGTTGCTTCGCCCCATGTCAAGCACCGGGAAAGAGTATTAGATAGGTAAAAGAAAAAAAGAGTGGAGAAGAGGTAGAGAAGAGGTTGCAATAATGGTGGATTGGGTTAGTTTTTATAGAGGAAGAAGATGACCATCGAAGAATGACCATTGGGGATTTTTGGGAGGACATTTCTGCATGATTCTAACAGTTGGGGCTTTTGGAGGGACATATTTGTGATGGCAAAATAGACATTTCACTTATCTTCTGTTAAAAAATAACAGTGAGCTAACGGTAACAAACCAGAGAGGCACCGACTGTCCCTAGCGCAAGTGGCAAAGGGCTTGGTGGTTAGTATCCGAGGTCCGGAGTTTGAATCCTAGTTGATTCACATTTCCAGCTAAATTTATTTCTAAAAAAAAATAAATGAAGCGAGTAGCGTTTCTCTCTCAAAAAAAAAAAAAAACCAGAGAGGCAAATATGAATATCACTGGATTTTTAAGGGATAAATCTGAAAACTTGAACTTTATAGGGATATATCTACTATTCGATATGTTTACAGGGAGCTGTATGAAATTAACCCTTTTTTTGTATTCAGGTTAGTTCTTCGAATTCACATTCAGATTTGGATTATCAGAATCTGAAACTTGTTTTGATATTTTGAATATTTAATATTTTCATTAAGTCTATATTCAACATCATTTTTTTAAAATTCTCAAGTTTTATTTTTTCTTATTCTTTTTATAAATTTTAGATATCTTAAATATATATTGCCTTATGTTTTATATATCTTTCTAACATCCGATCTGTATCCAAATTCATTTTCACCGTTATATATTTAAACTTCAGTATTCAACTAATATTCGAAATCGGATCCGGATCCGTTGCAAAAATATAGAGGTGGAAATGGATTAGACACTATTTGGTTTATGTCCGACCCCTTTTTATCTCTAACTGTAACGAAAATTAAACAATTTTAGAATAATTATTTGAACAACAACTTATTGAATAAGTAATTTATTTTTGAAAATATTAAAGGCCTTTTTGTATAAAAATCCACCAATTTTGCAATTTTGCAAAATCAAACCACTTTTTTCAATTTTACATATTTGAGCCAAATTTTTATAAATTTTTTACCAAAATACCCCTCCTACTCTCTCTTTCCTCTCTCATCTTTCTCGTCTCCTCTCACCGTGACACCATCGTCCCTGACGCTGTCATCGTTATTTTCCTCTTCTTCTTTTTTCTCCACCGCCTTTTGCCCTTTCCTCTCCACCCTTCTCCACTTCCTCCTCCACCGCCATTGTTGCGGATCCGGAATGTGGATGCGAGGGCGATGATTTCGGGGGAGTTCCTTCTAACAACGGCAGAGCACAGGTCGAGGCATGTCTTCATGTGGAACTTGGAGGCGGCGGCAAGGTCATGGACCCAGAGCACGAAGCCTCGATGGCAGCAAGGGTGGCAACATGCATAGTAGAGAGCTAGGGCTCGAAGAAGGTGTCGACGGTAAGAGCAAGTGCCGACAGTGAGAGAGGAGGAGGGAGGAAGAAAAAAGAGGAGAAGGGAGAAGAAGGAGGAGGAGAAGGGAGAGGAAGGAAACGCTAATGTTCTCCTCCTCCCTTTTTTTCTTATGTTTTTTTTAAAAAAAAATTTCTTCATTAAAGAGATAGAAATATTACACTATCTGAATATAGGTTATACTAATTTATAAGTGTAACAGATTGTAAAATAGTAACATACTGTCAAATAATACAACAAATAATTAAATAGTGCAATACTTAAAAAATATTATAGTATTTGATTGTATATTGTATTATTTGATAGTATGTTGTATTGTTTTTACGATGTTGTACTAATCAAAGAGTACAATATATGGTGAAATAGTGTAATATTTTATTATCTTTAATGGATAAAAAATAAAGAAATAGAAAAATAGAGGGGATATTTACGTACCCTTCCTCTCCCTTCTTCTCCTTCCTCTCTCTCCCTCCTCCTTTGGCTTTGGCACCCTGCCGCATCCCGCCGCGTCGAACTGTATTGCTTATCATGCTCTCACCTTTGCGATTCATGCCATGTTTGAGCCCTCGCCGTCGCTGTCGATGGCAGCAGAGATGTGGGCGAGGTAGGAGGAGCGCAGCGGCGCCGTGGGCATAGTGGAGGAGAAGGAAGGAGAAGAAGCAGAAGGAGAAAGATAGGAAAGAGAGAGAGAAAGAACAAGGAGAATAGGAGTTTGTGCCGTGTTCAAGCCCTCGTGGCCAATGTCAGTGGCAGCGGATCGACGAAGTAGCGGGAGGAGCGCAACGGCGACGTGGAGGCGGTGGAGGAGAAGGAGGGAGAAGAAGCGAAAGGAGAAAGAAAGAAAGAAGAGGGAGAAAAAAGAAGAAGAATAAGAGTATTTTGATTAGTTTCATATCCGGCATCAATCTGCAAAATAGAAAAATGTGGTCCAATTTTATAAAGACGCAAAACTAGTAAATTTTTTTATCCAAAAAAGCCAGTAGTAAATTCCAATATTTTGGCCTTTTAAGCGCATAAAAATTCGACGATTTAAAGTTTTTTACTATAAGGCTACGGATTCAACTTAGGTGGGCAGGGTCGCAGGGTCGACAGGTCGTGATTTATGCAATAATTTCTCATCTATTTAGGCTGTAACGGGAGGAAGTAGTTCCGTTTATTATCATATACAACTGCGTATAGTTTATACCCCTCATGCGCGAGACATTAAAAAGGATCCACCCTGATTGATAAGGGTGCTGAAGTTCATCTTGCAATTTAAATATTTTAAGGTACTGTTAGTGTTAGGTTCTTGGAATTAAACTTGCATACCTATAGAGTAGTCAAACTACTTTGTGGCCAGTCGTTCAAGTCACTGCATGTAAAAGTCCTTTGAGACATTCGATTTTTCGACTCTATGAGACGAGGCACAATTTTCCACAATTATTTCTCCAAAGTTCCCCATTTGTAGATAAGCCCATCCGCTCTCTCTCTCTCTCTCTCCCTCTGTTAAACAAGAGTAAACTTCAAAAAGGACAAAAGAAAAGAAAAGGGAAAAAAGAAAGAAGCTTCCACTAAGGTGCATTTCACATCGGTGCCATGTAGCTTTTGTTTGTTTTCACTCAAGCATTTTGGCAACGGTCCATATAGTTCTTCTAAACTTTTCATAATATTTCATTTTAGTCAGTTATTTTATAATAAATTATTTACACTTAGTTTATCTGTTTGACACTACTAATTTATCCTTGCTTCAGCCATCTCGTACTTTTAATTTCGAAGTCTACTTATTGAAAATATAAGAACTCAATAGATTGTAGGTTAACATAGATATATGGACACACTAGGTGGAGACAATATTTTTTCCTCTAATATATATATATATATATAGTCTGGCTACTATACTATCGATAGTATCAAGCGCTTGGTGCTATTGAGTTTTTCGCCATTAGATCTTCTCCTTTGACCATTTCCACCCGTTAGATCATACTATGCAACCAACCACCCACTCAACCCTAGGGGACCACTATCATCCTAACCGGAAACCGCTATCATCGTAACCGCACATCCCTTCATCCAAGGGCCAAAAACCTAATAGCACCAATGACTTGGTGCTATTATAAGCAATTCCAGCCTAACTATATATATATATATATATATATATATATATATATATATATATATATATATATATATATATATATATATATATCGGCTACTATACTATAAATAGTACCAAACGCTTGGTTCTATCGAGTTTTCTGCCATTAGATCTATCCTTTTGACTATTTTCATCTATTAGATCATACATACTATTCAATCAACCACCCACTCAACCCTAGGGGATCACTATCATCCTAATCGGGGACCACTATCATCCTAAACACACATCCCCTCATCCAAGGGCCGAAAACTCGATAGCACCAAGGCTTGGTACTATCGATAGTATAGTCGCATAATTCTATATATATATATATATATAATCCGACTATGGTGCTTCCGGAAGCATAAAGAAATTGGTGCTTCCAAGTTTTTATCCTTTGGAAAACTCTTTTGATCATTTCTAACCCTTAGATTAAAATTATTCCCCTAGGAGGACCATTAAACCCTAGGGGGGCCACTCAATCCTAGGGGGGGACCACTATCATCCCAACAGTACAGTACTTGATCCAAGGGCTAAAAGTTGGAAGCGCCAACTCCTTTATACTTCCGAAAGTATAGTAGCTCTACACTATATATATATATATATATATATATATATAGAGAGAGAGAGAGAGAGAGAGAGAGAGAGAGAGAGAGAGAGTTGAGTTAGAATGCGATCAATAGCAAACGGGTTTCGTTGCCACCCATTTATTTTCAATAATGGAGCCTCCAAATCGACGATCAACATCTTAAACATGATCTATACCACCTGAAATATCTAGAAACCAAATTTCATATCTTTTCAACATCATTGACCTAATGATCAAAGGGTTTCAAAATTTATAATAATGGTCAATATGAGACGTTTTCTCGTTTAACGGCATAAAGATATCCAAATCAATTAAATTTTAGTTAGAAAATTCTTTAAACTATTTAAAATAAGATTTATACTCTTGATCTTGATTACAAGACTCTTATCATCACTTTTTAAAGGATATTTATTTTTAGCTGTTCATTTTTGTGCCACTTGATGGACAAGAGAACAATATCGAAAAAGCATGAAATTTGGTTTCTAGATACTTCAAGTGATATGTTGAACGGTACCGATTGTCGATTGTAAGGCTCCATCCTCGAAAACAAGTGGGTGACAATAGAGCTCGTTTGCTATTAATAGCTTTCCAGTTCAACTCTCTCTATATACACACACACACACACACACATATATATGTATAGAATTGAGCTCCTATGCTTTTTAAACGTATTAAGCCATTCGTGCTTGTAGATTTTCAGCTTTTGAATTAAGGGATGTGCGGTTAGGATGATGGTCCCCAAGGGTTGAGTGGGTGGTTGGTTGAATAGTATGATCTAATGAGTGAAAATAGTCAAAAGGGTAGATCTAACGGCGAAAAACTTACAAGCACCAAATGCTTGGTGCTTTTAAAAGCACCATAGCCGGACTCTCTATGAGCTAGGTTGCTATATTATTGGTAGCACAAAGGTCTCCGTGCTATCAACTTGTTTTCAATGATGCGGCTTCCAAATTAATGATCGGTTTCGTTAGACTTGATCACACTATTGAAAGTATTTGGAAACTAAATTTCATAACTTTTCGACATTATTTGGCTAGTGATCAAAAGGTCTCGAAATTGACAAGTTTAATGGTCGATGTGATGCGCTTGTGAATTTAACGGTGTAAAACAATCCAAATTTGATGAAATTTTTGTAATTTTTTTTTTCACTGTTTAGAATAAGATTCTGATATTAAATTTAAGTCTTTTATCATCATTTTTTATGATATTTTTATTTTCAGGTGTTTATTTTTAGACTACTCGTTTGATAGGTAAATGATATCGAAAAATTATAAAATTTAGTTTCTAAATACTTTCAATAGTGTAGATCAAGTTTAACGGAGCCGATCGTCGATTTGGAAGCCGTATCATTGAAAATAATTTAGTAGCACGGAGGCCTCCGTGCTACCAATAGTATAGCAGCCAAACTCTCTCTCTATCTCTCTCTCTATATATATATATATATATAGAATGAGGCTACTATACTATCTATAGTACCAGGGCTCCGGTACTATAGTTGCTTTTTCGATCTTAGGGTGTTCAAATCAACGATCCACACCGTTGAAACTGATCTAGAGTATGTGAAGTTCTTAGAAATAAAATTTTAGTTTTTTTCGATATCGTTTACTTAGTAAATAAATCATGTCAAAATGAACGGTGGAAATTGAATAATTCTTAAAATTTGAGTATAGGAGTTTCGAATTCAAGATCAAGGATGTTGACCTTCATCTATGTAGTTTAAAGTATTTTCTATCAAAATTTGAATAAATTTAGATTCTTCTCCACCGTTAAACTACAAACTCGCCATAATAACCATTGAAATTTGACAATTTTGAAACGGTTTGATCACAAAGTAAACTACGTCGAAAAATTATAAAATTTTATTCCTAAGAACTTCAAATATCCTAGATCAGTTTCAACGGTGTGGATCGTTGATTTGAACACCCTAAGATCGAAAAAGCGACTATAGTACCGGAGCCCCGGTACTATAGATAGTATAGGAGACTAGCTCTATATATATATATATAGAGAGAGAGTTGGGCTGGAATGCTCTCGGTAGCAAACGGGCTCCGTTGCCACCCATTTATTTTCGATGATAGAGCCTCCAAATCGACGATCGACACCGTTGAACATGATCTAGACTATTTAAAGTATCTAGAAACCAAATTTCAAATCTTTTCGACATCATTGGCCTAATGATCAAAGGGTTTTAAAATTTGTAATTTTAATGGTCGATATGAGGCATTTTCTCATTTAAATGTGTGAAGATATCCAAATCAATTAAATTTTTGTTAGAAAAAATTTTAAACTATTCAAAACAAGATCTATACTCTTGATCTTGATTACAAAACTCCTATCATCACTTTTTAAAAGATATTCATTTTCAGCCATTCATTTTTATATCTACTTGATGGAGAAGAAAATAATATCGAAAAAACATGAAATTTGATTTATAGATGCTTTAGTTGGTCTAGGTCATGTTCAACGCTTCAAATTTAAGGCTCCATCATCGAAAACAAATGGGTGGCAACGGAGCCCATTTGCTAACGATAGCATTCCAGCTCAACTCTATATATCTATATATGTATCTATACTATATATAAAAACGTATAGAAATGACAGACGGAATTAAAAAATGAATAAAAGAATATTTCCTATTCCCTATCTCAAATAAGAACGAACGGTTACATATCTCAAATAAGAATGAACGGTTATGATCAATCGGTTAAAAAATAACATTTATATCAATCTATAAATCCAATCTTACAAACGGTTATGATCAATTTGTTAAAAAAATCTCAAATAAAAACGGACGGTTATGATCAATCTGTTAAAAATAGCATTCCTATCCGTCTATTTTACATTAAAATTATAGTTTGAATTTAATTTTGGATATCAAATTTGAATTAACAATTAAAAAACTTTAATTACATTGGATCAAAATTAAAAAAATAGCATTCTTATCCATCTATAAATCCAATTTAAAAAATCAATTGGATTGATTGTTATTGACTAAATTTGAGTTTAAATCGTGAATTAAATTTAATTTTGGATAACAAAATTGAATTAACAATTAAATAAATTTAACTTTTATCTCAAATAAGAACGAACGGTTATGATCAATCTGTTAAAAAATAGTATTCCTATCCATAGTTTTTATGCTAAAATTAAAATTTGAGTTTAAATCATTAATTAAATTTAATTTTGGATATCATATTTGAATTAACAATTAAAAAATTTAATTACAGTGGATCAAAATTAAATTGTAACAAATTTAAATTTATGAATTTTGGATATCAAATTGAATTAACAATCAAAATATTTAATTACGGTGAATCAAAATTACAAAATAGCATTCTTATCCATCTATAAATCTAAATTAAGGAATCAATTGGACTGGCTGTTATTGACTAAATTTGAGTTTAAATCGTGAATTAAATTTAATTTTGGATATAAAAATTGAATTAACAATTAAAAAATTTAAGTTTTATCTCAAATATGAATGAACGGTTATGATTAATCTGCTAAAAAATAGTATTCCTATCCATAAATTTTACGTTAAAATTAAAATTTGAGTTTAAATCATGAATTAAATTTAATTTTGGATATCAAATTTGAATTAACAATTAAAAAAATTTAATTACAGTGGATCAAAATTAAATTGTAACAAATTTAAATTTATGAATTTTGGATATCAAATTGAATTAACAATCAAAATATTTAATTACGGTGAATCAAAATTAAATTTTAAATTTTAAACTAAATGTAAATTAAATTTTGACGCTTTTAGTTTAAACAACATATTTAAATTTTAGATTTATCAGAATTCAAAAAGTATTAGAAAAAATATATAGGATGTTGTAGATATTTTCTAATAAAATATAACATATGAATTTATAAAATATTGTAAATTTTTAGATAAATATGATGTAAAAATTATATTGATTTGAAATAAATTAAAATAATTGATACGTGCATTTACACGTACACTCAACTAGTATATATATATATATATATGATGGCTAAACTAAATTTTTTTTAAGAGTTAGAGAGCACAAACGCGGAACTGGAGTTCGAGGATGAAAATAAAACGAGACTTAAAGTTCAGGGACTAGCGGTGCAATTTACCTTTTACTACGGAATACAAAAACACTACAAAAAATCTATCGTTTGACAAATCAAGAAGATATTTTGTTGAACATAAAACCTATTCTTTGACTTTTGAATATTCCAAATTCTATTGACTAATCCAAATAATTTGATGTGACTTTTAAATGTTTACTGTTACGCCAACCTTTATCATTTTCTATTTTCTTATATTTTGTAGTCCTATCCTAAACCTTTAAAGTTAAATTGCACAATTGGTTCCTAATCGTTTTTAAATTTTTCGCTTTTAAATTTTGAATTTTTTATTTGAATTTTGAATTCAAATATGAAATTTGAATAAAATTTGAATTCAAAATTAAAACTTAAATTAAAATTTTAAATTTTGAATTTTTGAATTTGAATTAAAATTTAGATTTGACTTTACAATTTAAAGTAAAAATGTAAATTTGAAACTAAAATTTGGATGAAAAAAAATCTGAAAATGAACTGAAATCTGAATTTGAATTTGAAATTTGAATGAATTTTAATTTAAAATTTTGATTATTCAAAATTTGAATTTAAATTTAAATTTAGTATTTAAAAAATGAATTTGAATTTTGATTTTTGAATACGAAATCAAACCTTGAATATGAAATATAATTTTAAAATCAAAATTCAAATTGAAGTTCAAATTGAAAATTCTAAATTTGAATTTAAAATTTGAAGTACGAAACAAACCGAGTAATCTAATATACGCGACAATCCCGACAGTGCATTACTACACTGAACTAAACGTTGTAATACTACCTATGCTTTATTGATGTCCGATTATTAGTCATGTTGAAATAACTAGTAATATTGTATAGCGCGAATCAAGCCGGTACTAAAGGTTTTATATAGTTACAATTGTGTACAGATCCAAATATAGTGTTTGATCTGACATGTAGGTACCCTAATTAAAAATCTCTCTCTCTCTTAACAATAGAAAGCACCTTCAGTTTTCTTAAAAGTTCTCTCCACCACCATTTTATCTATCTATTAGCTTTAAATAAGTCTCAATAACAAATAGACCTGGAGTCTTCCGAGAGTAAGCTTGCCCGTCTGCAGGCAGGAAATCGGGCGCCACAGAGGCTTTCGCGGCAGGAAACCCAGGTCTGTGGCAAGTTAACCATACTCAGACCTGAGTGCTTCGGATCTGATTTCAAGGTGCGATAGTTATCTTAGTTTGAGCCGGGCTTGGAATTTGCGCTCCAACTTTAAGCCCAAACCTGGTCCAAAATGAACAAATAGAAAAAGCCCAAGCCAGGACAAATCAGCGAAGCCTAGGCCTAAGCCCAAATTTCCTGTCCTGTACTTTGGAGGCCCCATCCGGCTCGATGAATAAAACAAATTATTAAGTGGCTCAGGCTACGTTCGGGTTGGATTTGTTCAAGCCCTAACAATGAGAAGCAACAACAGCAGCTCAAATACGAGAGACTCTGCTTCTATTGCAGCAGCAAGCTGATGAAAAACACCTCAACAAGCGTTAAGTGTTTTTTTTTCCCAAATAGCCCGACTCAACAATACTTGTGTAGATGCTCTACCTGACCCAAATAGGCCTTTAATGTAAAACAAAAATACACAGCACTTCCACAGAAGTGCTGGCTAGGACGGCAAAAACATTTACTCTCTCTATTTAGCACACTTTGAACTCAGAAGGCTCTAGTACTATGACTATTTCTTTGTAGCAAATCCCTTAAAAGATCGATTAAACAAATTGAAAAATTAATAAGACTCAATTGTCTGTCATAACTGCAACAGAAACAAACAGAATGCACGGCCGTATATCATCCAACTATACAAAAGCACTTCTATACAACATTGAGAGAGTCAAAAAAACAAACATACAAGGGTAAAAAGAATAACAACACTCACCTATATGTATCCCTGTATAGATACTTCAAAATTTGTCAATCATTAGAGAAGAACAGCGGAAGCAAAGATAATACCATCGCGTAGTAATTCTATCTGTTTCACAGCTTTGGATACAGTTCTGATGCCTGAGAATGGATTATTGCTACTCCAATGGCAAAGCATTGCAAAGCCGAAAGAGTTGGCGGAATGTAGATAATGCAAAGCCCTTCACTCTCATGGACAAGTCTGAGTATAGGATCACTATAGTTTGAACCCTGTGAAATTCATATAGAAAAATCATAATAATGCTTTTGCACACAATCATGCAGGAAAAGAAGTAGCCAAAAGATCACTATGCTTTTATGTGTATTGGTGCTGCGACATAATTTAGAAGGGCATACATGTAAATATATCTGTTTTCAACTATATATGCAAAAGTCCCTTCTATTTATTCTTCGAAAAGGAGCATTTGGATGGACATTAAGGATTTTAAGGGCGAAATGCATGATTCCATATTTTCAAGTATGGCATAGGAGTTCTTAAAAGTAGTGGCGTAAGCTAGAAAAAATCCACCAAATTAGTAGGTTGATCCGAAGGGAGATTATGCACACTCCAATTTCGATATTTTGAACATCATCAAATCATTGACTAATTTTATTAAACATAAAAAGCAAGATTGATTATGAATTACAAATCAAGCTTCTCTTGAACCTTGAGAATCTAGAAAACAAGATAATTTCACATGGTATCAGGCCAACCTCCTGTTAGATTCACAAGAGGAAAAGGGGAAAATCAAAGGAAACGCCCAATCGCTAGCTCATAGTCCATGTATTTTTGGAGCCTATTAGATATCATAAGTCTTGATGTAAAGGGAATATCGTCAATGAAAGCATATAAAAAACTGTTCTCTAACACCTCAAATTTTTACAAAAATCGTCAGTTTCACAATCGTTGATATGTCCCCATACTTTTAAAACATATGCTATATGACAAGCGATAGCCATAGTACCTTAGGACTCCAGAGAACCATATACTTGTGATTCTCAAAGAGGAAGAATTCCTATATTGGTCGAAACCAACATCTAATTAATCAAACCAACCAAATCTTGGGCTAAATTTCTCATCAGAGTAATTCTAATAGGCTTTGGATTCCAGCTCAGCTTAGAAATCCTCAATTAAGTGAGGAAATATAACCAAATAGACTGAAAACGTGCCAAATGAGCTTCTGATTCATTTATGTTCCATAACATATGAGCAGACATGAAATTTTTATTTGCTCAATCCTCCTACTTATCTGAGTAGAGAAAAACCATCTTAATAAGAAACGAGAACAAAGAAAACGAGATAGCCTAGTAGGAAAAGTCTTAGTTTGGATGGACCTTTAGACCTTAATCAAACTTTTAGCATGGGCTTTATGGATATTGCACCCAATACATAATTGCAATTACAACATCCCAAATTTATTCAGTAACTAATAACATGCCTAAAGATATTCAGTTTCACAGAATAAATTTGCAGAGCTAAAGGTGAAAAGACACGAAATCATCAAAAAGAGGAGCCATTACGCAATATACCACATCCACAACCATGCATATAAAGGATCTAGACAAAGAACTCGATCCTATTTACCAGTATAGGACTTTGAAATCAGTTCATAGTACGTATTGAAATTTCTGGAAAATTAATAAAAATGTTCTTTGGGCGCAAAGCGTCAATATGCATGAACAAAAATGTATATGGAATGAAAAGAAGAAAGAAAGATAAGACTGAGGCTCACCTAACGCTAGTAGGCAAAACGGAGTTGGGAATATGTTTCTTTGTTTTCCGGTGGGACCGCAGCAAATATATTATAACCGATTCATTTGGGGTATCTTGATCATGATATTATGTACAAAAATAAACATAATATTTTTTTACTGTACTTTCTCACTTCACTTATTGCAATCTTCCCACAGTTCCAAACGGAGCTTAAATCATAACTAAATAAGACAAGCAATTGGTGAAACAACTTTTAGGGCCCGTTTAGTTCACGGTTTATAATATTCCGGTAATCCTCCACATTTTCAATTGAAAATATTTAAATTATTATCATTCAACTCAAGTTGGGTAGTTGTAAAAGACGTTAGTGAAGTAGTGGAATTATTGCAGATTACTAGGTGGTAGAAATTCTAGATTATCATGGGTTAGGAGGTATTTTCATTATGGGAATAATTAGTCTATTAATAAGAATATAATATTTCTTAACAATCTCTCACTCAAGTGGATTGACAAGTTAGCAACATACTTGCCATTTCAATATAAAATGTACAATATTGCCGGAATATTGCAAACCTTGAACCAAAACACGTCTAGTCTGAAATCAAGATTACTATAACGTGGCTTGTTATGAATAAAGATTTCAGATTTCAATATCAACTTTTCAAAACAACAACAATTAAACTTCCTTATGTAATTGACACTTTATTGTCAGCATTTATTAACCTAACCCTCTCCTAAGTGTTTCCAGAATCATAATTATCAGTAAAAGTCTAAAATTCGAAGAGGCCTACCAAGCCATTTGCTTCAAATTAGCATACATACAAATGATTACAGACTTTATACAACTCCCAGGCATTTTATTCTTCTGTACAGATTTATTTGCATTTTGACGTATCATGAACGATAACAAAACCAAGGACGAGGTAATTACAAAAATGAATAGCATCTTAAAAGATATGAAACGCACCTCAAAGAATAGATCAACAGAATTCAACTCCTTCGGCTCCATTTTCGCCGTAGCTTCATATGAAATAGAATTGTTGTTAAAAACTGTAATAGGACACCCAACATCCCACCCACCACAGTCACATGACCCACCCGACCGCCATCTTTCGGTAAGACTTGATGGGCCCCCATTGTTGGTAATTGGGCCACCATGAAAACCTGCCGGGACGACGACATTTATACTGCTACTGGATTTCCTTCTATTCTGCAAACAACTTTGTTCACAGCCCTTGGTAGGAAACAGGGGCTCTATAGGAAAATCAACATGAGTTGACTTAGATTTCCCAAGAAACTTTAGGCCCCAGCCACCAGAAACGGACTCTTTTTCATGTCTATGTTGATAGTTTCTTACAACTATTGCAGCTAACTCAAAATTGGGCACAAAATCATCAACTAAATTGGATGGCAAATTATCATCATCATTCAATTCACAAATGATCACTTCGTCAGGAGTTTCAACATAAGAACTTGATTGTTCCGATTTGTGGCTATATTTAGTCTTCAATGAATGATTTAGCTTCAGAATTTCTCTAACTTTCTTGGCCAATCCCTTAGCTGTTACGACTGAGGAGGACGCTTGCGTGTCTCTCGAATTGTCTTCATTTAACCCAAACAAAATGAACTCGGTTTCAATAAAATTAGCAGAGTCGGGGTCTAAAATGAAAGAACTCAATACTTTCATCCTACCAACAAGTTTCGATCCGCCACTAGGATGGTTACTTGTATCCTTTCTTGTCTTAGTGTAAAACATATATAAATAATCCAAGGCCTTATCACTAGAAGGTTTCACCTTGATAGGATTTGCAATATAAAACTCACCTTCATTATCACCTAGACAAAACTCGAAGTAAGGAAGACCACTTCTCCAAAAACAGCGAAGAATGCCGGTTGAAACAAAGTTATGAGCAGACGATGCTGAGTTGTATGGGCTTTTTGAAGTTATACTTGAGCAAGACAAGAACGACTTCTCCGAAAATCTCAACTCCGGAGTCTGCTTCCTCAAAGGTATTATTACTCCACCATCCTTTTTGGGCTTGTCACAATTTCCATTTTCTGGTTGAGAAGCCAATGGATTTGTTGACACTGTCCTCATATCGACCATCGCCTGAATAGAATCAACTGCCCATCTCCGGAAAGGACTTTTCACTATATCCCATTTACTAGAATTCCACGAATACCCCATGACGAAGTCAGTAAGAGTATTTATACTATGTGTTCTACGATTTCTCAAGCTTTCAATGATAAAATCTAAGGATATAACACTTGTAGGAAAGCTTAAAAAGGATGGACTTCTTGAAAATACATCAAGAGGGTCATAATTAACTCCACCTGACTCAACAGTACAAGTTGCTGAATTTTTATTCGGTCTAGCGACACTCGTGTAATTCGGACAGGCGGGTTGGTTACCACAAGGGCACGAGTTTTGCAAGTACTTTTTACTATTTTTGGTTGGTTCAAGCTTTGATATGGTACAACTTCTGTCCTTGTCCTCTACTAACCTTGCACCATCCTCCATACTTTCATTTCCATATTGGCATAATCCGTATACATTGGAGTATATTTGGTCCATTGCTAGATTATATCTAGCCACAAATGAGATATGGTGACCGTCGGCTCATCTGCATGAGAACATGAAAGGTAATTACCAATTAATAGTTTATTAAAAAAAAAAAAAAAATCAGGCTGAAGCATCGATGAATATTTGCGTTTTTCCTAATTCTAAGTTGATCAGAATGTGTCACTGAACAAAAACAAAGAAAACTAAATTGAGCACGCATTTGCTTTTAAATTCAAACTATGTGAAACTGTCAAATTGCATGCGAGATAAAGAATTCCGAACTAGTAGGTTTTCACTCACAGTGAAACTGTAATTTTTACGGGGATGAAAGACGCCAGAGTTCGAGGGTCAACAGCCTTAAGTAACCACTACAGCCACTTCAAATTTTTAAAGACTAAGAGAGGAATTCAATGTACAAGACGAATCATATTGCCAGAGAAAGTATTAAAAAACAAAATAAATTCCCAAATTTCTTTCCCCTTGTGAACCATGTGTTACTATAAGAACCAAAATGGACGGTTTCCTTTCACACGCAACTACTAGTCAGTACAGCTAGCGAGCATCATTTCTTTTCCTCGCCGAATTCAGTGAAATCCGTGTTCAGTGGCTCCTCGGAAAATTATCAAGTAATTAAAAAACAACAGGAAGGGGAGGAAAAAAAAAAAAAAAAAAAATCTCTCTTTGGAATTTTCATACTGTGTAGATCAAAAGATGCAGAGAGAAAGTTAGAAAAGCACAATACATGTTACATAGATTGACTAACAACCAGTTAAATTTGATATTCACCTCCTTTCCAATGACCCATAAATTGATAATGCGGACTGAAGGATTTGTTAACCATGTTCTCAACTTATGTTTGTCTAGCAAGCTCTAAAAACCACAAGGAATATGATGGATTATTCTAATTGGTCTTATTCAGTCGCATAGATTATACAAAATTCAGCCTTGATCATTTAGAAAAAAGGGAATCCTTGAACAAATCATGAAAATAAGAATGTTAGAATTTACTTTTGATTGATAAGAGAAGATAGCAGGAACCTTCCACCATATACAACTTCAAGCAACTGATTTCAAAATATAAAAAAAAAAAAAAATTAATCAAAATAGATAAGCGCATGATCATGCATTAATATTCTTCACCTCACCTTGGTGCTAAACAGGATCCAATTAAATCTCTCTATCTCACAGTGAATGGTGAAATTGATCACAAGTTTCTCGAACAGTGATCTTCTATTCTCCTCTCTAACACCGAAGAAAACAGTATGTATATCCAAGAGAAAGAGAGAATTGGAAGTGGGTGTTAGATTTTAGACAGAGAACTGAGCCAGTGGGGTTGCTTTTTTAAAAAGTTGAGAGAGAAACAGTAAGGGCTACACAAGGAGAAGGAGAAGAAGGAACAAAATAGGCAAGCACCTTTTTGGAGAAATGCCCACATGGGTCTCTCCTAAAAATGAATAGGAGAGTTAAGAAGAGAACAAAGCGGAGGCGGGGATATGAGAATATATCAAGTAAAAACAAAGCCAAGAAGATGAAGAAGAGTAGGAAAAAGTAACGGGGGACCTCTTTCCTCTTTGTACATATCCCACTTTCTTTCTCTACTATATAGAATTTTCCTCATTTTCCCTGCGTAGGTAACGCGTGCAGCTATTATGGCTGCACCCATTAAAGAACCCAAAATACCAATCAAGCCATCAATTCAATTGCTACGAAAATAGAGCAAAACTAGTGTAACCCCCACCATTTACTTCAACCATTATTAACAACAGTAGAAAAGGAGAACGAGAAATTTTTTTCAAAAAAAAAAAAGAAGAAGAAAGGAAGGCAGAGCGTTGTAACAGCCGAAATAAATAAAGAAAAACCTACCCCCTAACTACCACTTCTGAATTCTGCAACCAAAAAAATATTAATACATATAAGATATTTAATATGTTAATAATTTTATTTTGAAATTTAAAACTTCACTCTTGTTTTAGTCATAACAAAAGCTGAACAGGACTAAGAAAACTTAAAAAAGAATAAAGGAGCAACACAATTGAAAAAACATTAGACCTTTTCTTTATGGATCAGACATACTGTTTGGTCAAGTCATCATTTTTCAAATATTAAATAGTATTATTCGAAATAAAAAGAATATTATATCTGCAGTAAAACTAAAATCTTTAAACCAATTTAAATTTTTTTAGGGGAACAACGGGGTTATTTGTAATCTCTACATTCAAAGTATTTATTTAAAAATATTTTTTTTAGAGAAATATAGTATGTTACTTGATTCGTTCATTTTTTTTGAGAAAAAGAATTTAGTTGAAAACGTGAAACAACAAGACTTTGACGTGAAAACTCGCTTAGTCACTTATGTTAGAAACAATCAATATTTTAAAAAAAACTTTAAAATAACTTTTCCAGTTTTCAAAATTCTTTTAAAGTGTTTCTGGATCAGAAAATGACAAAATCAAAATTATTTTAGCCAATACACCAAATTATATAGACTAAATATTTAAAAAATAAAATAACGACCGTACTGCCGGATGGAGTTTAAAATTATTATTTGTTACTAGTCAGCACAAGCAAACAATCACAAAGTAGGAAAGAAAGAAAGCATACCCAGTCCGAGCTCCCCAGTTTCAAAATTTTTTTTTTTTTTTTCTTTTGGGATCTTGAAATAGTAATAATAATAGTGGTAATCTGCACCGGTTTGCTTTGTATGGTGGACTCCAGCACTTCGCGGCCGCGTTACGAGGAGGAATATAAAAGTGGGAGGAAAGAGAGAGACAGAGACAGAGAGGGAGAGAGTAGTGGGAAGAACACGTAGTGGGTTTGTAAAAAGAGGAATTCGTGCGCGAAATGTGATCCTAATTTTTCAAAGATGGAGCCGACTCAAACGTGTGTCGCTTTCTGTTTCCCACCCCTGCGTTTGTTTACCCACCAAATGCTTACACATGTAATCATTTTTCAAATATTAAATAGCATTCTTAGAAATAAAAAATATTATATCTGCCGTAAAATTAAAATCTTTAAATTAATTTAAATTTTTGTGGTGAAAACAACGGGTTGCTTGTAGTGAGAGCAGCTTTTAAGGGAGGTAGCATAATACATGTTTTATTTTATTTTTTAAATAATTTTAGTTGAAAATTTGATATAATTAGGTTTCAAACTTAGATTCTCAAAAACAGTTTCTATGGATAAAAAAAAACTTGAAAATAAGTTTTTTGGTTCCAGAATTGTTTTGAACTTTTCTTTGGTCACTAGACCAAAATGTGACAAAAGCAACATTGTTTTGGCCGGTACATCAAATTATATCGAATAAGTATTTTAAAAAATAAAATAACAACAATAGTACCAGATGGAGCCTAAATTTAGTTTTGTTACAAGCCACATAAGCAAACTGTAATAATCGAAAGACTAAAATATAATTTTTGCTTTTATTTTAATAAAAGCAAACCAATTTTAGCGAATTTAATTTATTTTTTTTTTGGATTTTTAGGATCTCTAGTGGTTGTTGAGTGTTTTTGTGTGGTGTAATTATGTCACGCCCCGCCGTCCCTTCCCCAAATGGGTGGAAGAAGTCCCGCAATGGCGCGTGCGCCAGATCCGCCGAACTGACAGAGTTTTTTCTGTCCGCCCAAAGCGTCACAATCGGTACAATTCAAAACATTCCAAACAGGAATAGAGTTCATACACAGATTGTATAAGAAAAGTATCGTAAATATAAATAACTACGCTATTACAAGCATTCATCACATTTGAATTACATATTACATTTTCTTTTCAAATACAATCAAATTGTTGTTACAATTTTTCTCTTTTCTATACCCTTAAGCTACGCTGATCCAATGTACATCTATCTCTGGTCACAATGGGAGGACGCTAACTATCAAGCTACGTCCTTTCCACGCGCCGCTGCGCGCTCACGTGTGGACCTGAAAAATATGGGAGTGAGAACTATAAACATAGTTCCTAGTGAGTAAGGCCACCCAAGGGAGAAACTCGACCCACCAGGTCCAAAGAAAACAACACAAACATAGGTTAGTATATAATTAACCATGCACAACTACAATTACATGCTTGAATTAAACATGAATGAATGCAACCTATGTAAATGACATTTTTTTTTTTCCTCTTAGGTTCATCCCACAAGTTCATTTATGTCATTCTTTTTGGCATTGGTGTCGGAATCGCCGCTCCACCAACCCATTTCTCGAATACTTGGCATTGGTGTCAGAATCGCTGCTCCACCAACCCTTTTCTCAAATACTTGGCATTGGTGTCAGAATCGCTGCTCCACCAACCCATTTCTCAAATACTTGGCATTGGTGTAAGAATCGCTGCTCCACCAACCCATTTTCTCAAGGACCTACACAAGGTATGGCCCCAGCTTGCGCTGTATTTCATGGTGGTGTCCAGCATCCATCACCCCACCCAGTCGTGCTATGCATCCATGACCTGGGGTCGTGCATCGCATCCATCACCAAATCCCTCAAGAACCGACATCAAGTACGGCCCTAGCTTGCGCCGCGCCTCATGGGTGGTGTCCAGCATCCATCACCCCACCCAGTCGTGCTATGCATCCATGACCTGGGGTCGTGCATTGCATCCATCACCCAATCGGCTCTCAAAATAGCAAAGCGAGCACTCTCGCTTGGTTACACCTCCGGAGGACCAATGCCCTGGGGGAGCGACCCCCACGAGCAACTGCTAATTGAGCTCATTTGGCCCTTGCAAGCTTTAGTCACATGCACAATGCATCAAAGTCTAGATGCTCATCAATGACCCACCGGTCATATACATACTAGCAGAACCGCTGCTTTAACCAATTACTTACATTCCAGCAACATGTAAGTTTTCTTTCATGGGTTCATAGGGTTTAACAAGTCCACTTGTTCACTTTCCCTATCTATGTTTCACAATATCATCATTCTAGGATCACTCAATTCACTTGGTACACAATTGAGTTCCACGGCACTAGGTTTAATACCCTCACATTCCAACCTATGTTCAATGACACTAGGTTTCATATCATCATTTCCAACCTATGTTCAATGACACTAGGTTTCGTATCATCATTTCCAACCTATGTACAATGACACTAGGTTTCATATCATCATTTCCAACCTATGTTCACAACACTAGGTTCATATCATCATTTTCAACCTATGTTCATGAATGACACTAGGTTCACTTCACCTTGTCCAACCTATGTTCAATGACACTAGGTTTACTAAGTTCACAACTCTTGTTCTCTATTTATCGCTAGAGAAGCATATTTATACACACTTGCTGCAAGTCATCTCATACCGAGCACATTCTAATTAAACATGATATCATAATATTGACAATTCATGCATGTACTCGTTCTACTACCTTTTTATCACTTAGGCATACAAGTTGTTTACACATGCAATGCTCTCCCATGTTGTTTAGACATGATTCATATCTTTCTACTCACATGCAAGGTGAGCCCATGACTTAATTTACAAAACAATGCATTTTTAGCAACATGCACAATTCACTTCTAGGGTTTCACACAATTACACCATTTACTTGGGATGGTTATTTACCCTACACATAGAAGTGACCTAATCACTTCGGTGCAACACAAACCCACCTCGCAAAGCTTCCTAATTGCTTGTAGACACTTGCAATTAGGCTCTTATCCTTGGCTTCAAGCTTGGTCTTCAAGCTCCTTGCCCTATCATACATGGAGGATTCGTTACTCCGAGTCGAACTCAAAATAATTTTATCTCTTGGAATCACTCGAAATCGAGTTGTCCCACATGTTTTACTAACCTCCAACTAGGGTTCTAAAGGGTTAAAATATTTTTAAAACCCTCCACAAGAGAATCCCTCTTTCAACCTAGGGTTTCCAAAAATAATGGCAAAACTCAAAAATCATATGCTAATCCCTACAATTTGTAGTTTAGATTAGCCAAGGGATTTCCAAAATCTCCTTTCTTAGTCCAAATTCGAAACCCTAACTACCAAATCCAAGGACTCACCTCGGATCCACGAGCTCACCAAGCCACCATGCGTGCACGAGCTCGATTCACCACTCCTCCGAGCTTCCCAAGCTCGATCTCCACCAAGATCTCCAAATTTGGAGGAGGAGAAGAAGAAGAAAAGAAGAAGAAGAAGTGAGAGAGAGGAGCTTATCTCTCTCCCTCTCTCACTGTGTGCGTGTGTGGGTTTCAGAGGAGAAAGGGGAGAAGGCTCCCCTTAAATAGGCCCTCCCACTGAAATTACAAAAATAACCTTCAAAAACTGCATTCTGCATAACTGCGTACCAGTACTCGGATTGGCGTACCGAAATACGGGCATTTAGTTCCGGTACCCCGAATCCAGTTCCTCAAAACCTGAGAGCTCATTATCCTCATTTTGTATTGCGTACCGGTACCCAATTTTTCAGTACCAGTACATAATACAAAATCTGCAGCTTTGACAGATTTTTTATTTTCGATTCCGTTTTCGCGTCCGGTTTGCACCGAAAACACTCGAATACTCACCAAACTTCGCCGGAACTTCTTTAATAGATTTTTAAGCTAGATCCCACCATAACCTCATAATTGTAGAAGTTCCGTACACTACAAATTATCACGCTAGTGCATTTCGGCAATTTTGGAATTTTTCGGTGTAATCGAGAAAATTCAGAAAAGCGATCACCGTACTATCAATTCATTATTTTATGTAACTTCTTTGACAATTTTTGAAAACAAAAATCCGCACGCAAGTATACTCAAAGACAAACGCATAAGCCAAGTTTCGCTAAAATTGGAGTTCCAAGCGCAAAGTTATGGGCATCCGAAGTTGGCGCTTGCGCGTAGATTTATGATTGCAGGCTAAAATTGAATTGTTGCAGGTGTCTCTCGTAATTCTTTCTCGTGGGAGGGACTTTGAAGCAAAATTTCTTGAGGGTAGATTGCATTCTCGACTGAGAGAAGATGGGGGGTTGTCGCGCAATTGTCGCGGCCTTAATTTTTATTGGATGGAGACCTAGTCGTCGAGACCCTAAACTGGATCTCAATTTACCCCACACAATTTGCTTCACCTCTCCCTTGCCCCTCTCGCTCTCTCTTTGTCTTCTCTCATCACGATCTCTCTCTTCCCTATCTGCATCTCTTTTTCTCTTCCTCTTCTCACTAGCTTGTGCATCATCGTCCCCACGTCGCCAGTCTACGATGTAATGTACTGGACTTTCGCAAATAAACAAAGTTGCAGTTTGAGATGGTGGTTGGTACTTGTTAGAGGTTTATGGAGGTTAATAGGTTCAATTGGATCTGTTCTGGTATGAAATGGGGGCGAAAATGAAATCTTGAAATGAACTCAACTAAAACTGAAGTTTCAGAATACTTTCAGATGCCCAAAAAAGATTATAGGTGCTGTGCTGAGTGGGAGGTTGTGATTCGAATGGTTCGGATGATATTGTGAACGCCCAGAAGTTTCAGACGAAGTTTTGGATGCCCAGAATTGTTGTAGATGCTCAACCCAATTGCTGAGGTCACTATTCACAAAATGTTGCTAGTGATTGGAAGTTCCTATAGACATCCGAATGTGTGGAAATAAGATCAAGCAAATGGGAAGCGGTGAATAGGCGACTCATCAGTTGTGTTTTGAACGCCCGATAGTGGTTCCGGGCACCCAAAATAATTGAGCTGATATTCCTAATGAAGTTTCGGATGCCCAAAAGTGGTTTTTAGTGCTTGAAAGTGTTTCTAGAGTAAGGGATTGATATTGGTTTATTTTGAGAATTGATGGGCCTAAATGCAAATTGTTACGTCCCTATAAGTGGTTGTTCATCCTCAGCTGCTTCTTCATCCTTCCCCATCTGAAAAAACTTTTATATTCCTCTCCTTTCTTCCATCCTCTTAATTATGTTAACTTGTGGATCCTTAGTTGGAGGGCCTAAAGTTAATTAAACTGTCTTTCGGTGATCTCTGGTTCTTACATAGCTAAAATTTGAGCAGAGGATTGAGGAGAGGAGAAGAGCTTTTAGATGATCCTAGTTGGTGGCTCACTCAGTTCCCACAGAGATTAAGGTGAGATTGATATATTTAAAGGTTGAGATATGATGCTTGAGATGAGCTAACCTACTGTTGATGATATTAAGGATTATCTGATGTACTCCTATAGTGATGAAATTGGCTCAGGTTTGATATGTGAAAATATATTTGTTTAGGTGTATTCGTGACTAAAGAGAGCTGAATTAGAATTATTATACCTTGGAGGAATTACTCATGTGGTTATTTGTTACCCAAATCGGCGAACTAATTACTATATTTGTGCCTATATGTTCCAATAGAAATTATTTGTTCTTAATGACTCGTTAAACTTCTTAGCTTATGGTCCTTCACCTTGTTTTGCTATAGGGAGCATATTAGAGGACTTAGTATTTGGATTGGAACTGTATTAACATGGTAGAGAGTATACTGTTACCATTGGAAACCTATGTTACAGATTTTAGTATTGGCATATTTCGTGACGAGTTGTGATGTGTCATTATGGATTGAGTCGGAAACTTCAAGGTTTGAAAAAGAAGATGAAGTTTGAAGACTTGAAGATTCAATATTTAAATTCATGATGCTCGGTAAGCTCTTGTAAAGTTAGTGGTGATTTATACAAATGATCTAAGTGTTTGGAGACATTAGAATAGATTTAACTTGCTAAAATTTGGCAGAACGGGACATTTTCAGATTTCAGGGTCCGGACCCTGGAACAAGGTCCGGAACCCGTAAGCCTCCCTAGCTGTTATGCAGGGAGGGTCCGGACCTTGAGGTAAGGTCCGGACTTTGACACGCCGGGAAAGATCAAAGTCCGGACCCTGATGTAAGGACCGGACCCTGAACCCGTCACGAACTTTCCAAACTCAGCTTTTCAATCCTAGTCTATTTCTAAAGTCTTCCAAATCTAGATGTGGGGATGTCTCTAAAATGTGAAAAAATCATAGATTATCTTTTAGAAATCCTAGAAGCTTGTAGGTAGCCGTCTTTCTCATCTTCTACAACAAGCTTCTCTTAAATTGATTCTTGGTGCCCTAATTCTTAATATTATTCTAGAATCAATTTGAGAATTGCTTAGAGATTATTCCCACTAATCTTTAATATTCTTCTAAGAAATAAATCATCACCAACCTATTATTCTTGCTCCGGACGGAGTGGCGTCGTGGATTCGACATGATCGTGACTATTCGTGGATTTGAATCGTAGGTGCTCGAGGATTCGAGTGACATCCGTGGATTCGGACGTAGGGCGTGGACAACCCGGCGGCGTGCACGAGGTTCAAAGAAGAAAAAAGAGAGGTTAAGTCCGTGGAGTCGGTAATCACCTTGTAATCTTTTATTCTTAGTGGATTATTTTTCGCGTGTTGGTCCCGTGAGTTTTTCTCCGAGTTGGAGTTTTTCCACGTAAATCTCGGTGTGTTGATTTTTATTTTTCGCATTTATTTTTATTGCATCGAGTTTGTGGTTCGGCCGTCATACCTATTCATCCCCCTTTAGGTATTGATAGTATCTAGATAGATCCTAGAGTTTTCCATAACTTACAATTGGTATGAGAGAGGGATCTAAATTTTTCTATCATAATGGGTGAATGTGATAATATTAATAGGCCTTATCTTTTTGATGGGACAAATTATGCTGATTGGAAAGTCCGGATGAGAGCCTTCCTCATCGCAATTGATGAGCGAGTATGGCAAGCCGTTGAATTCGGCTGGAAGCATCCAACCGAAGTGGTTAATAATGCTACTATTTCTAAACTTCGAACTGAGTGGTCGATGGATGAGATCGAAGCATTTTCTTACAATGGGAAAGGAATTAATGCTTTGTTCAGTGCCTTAACTCAAACTGAATTTTCACGCGTTTAGGCATGTGAAACGGCTAAAGAGATTTAGGATACCCTACAAGTTACACATGAAGGTACAAGTCTAGTAAAAGTTCAAAAGGTCCAGATCTTTACAAGCCAATTTGATTCTATTTGAATGGAGGAGCATGAATCTTTTACCAATTATTTTACTAGACTTCAAGATATAACTAATACATGTGCTAACTTGGGAGAGAAGATCCCGAAATCTAAAATTGTATGAAAAATCCTTCGAACTCTTCCAGAGCGCTTTAGGGCGAAGGTTGTTGCCATTGAGACCATTAAACATCCGGTTGAGATGAAAGTAGAAGATTTAGTAGGTGCTTTATAAACATATGAAATGATTTTTTCTACTAATCAATCTTCTTCTAAGTCTTCTTCTAAAAGTATAGGTGTTGCACTCAAATCTATTAAGGAGGAAGATGATGACTCGGATTCCGACGAAGAAATTTTACTTGTCGACTTTGAACACCAATTGGCGCTTCTCACGAAGAAATTTTTCGGAACCTTCGGAAGAACAAGTCCAACAAAGCCTACTCTACAAACATAAAACTTCTTTTAAAGGATCTTCCAGCTCAAAATCAAAAGACAAGAAAATTACAAAACTTTCTAAGAAAAAAAATGATTTTGAAGGGAAAATCTAATGTTACAAATGTAAAGGCTACGGCCATATCTCTACGGATTGTCCCACTAAGAAATCCTATAAAAAGAAGGCTTTGCAAGTAAAAACTTGGGATGATTCTACTTCTGATGAATCGACCTCAAGTGATGAGGAGAAAAATAACGGTGCTTTAAGCTCTCATACCTCTTTACATCCCGTTACATGTTTATCGTCTATTTTTTCTGACTCTTTTCTTTCCCCCTCCTTGCATGAGACGTCGACGGACGATGGTGAGAGTGAGGGGGGTTGGATGATGAAGGCTTAGCAAAGGCGTACAATCAACTACTCATTGAATCGAAGAAGATGGCTAAGCACAATAAGAAGTTGAGGAAGCATATTTTGGAACTTGAGGATGACAATAAAGCATTGAATACATCAAATAAAGCTCTTGAGGACGAAAAGGAGTTGTTATTGAAGAGTAATAAAATTCTCCAAGAGAAGCTAGACCAATCGAAAATAACGATCAAATCACATCAAGAAAGGTTAGCTTTCTAGAACTACAATACAAGAAAATTCATGCTTCCAACCAAGTTTTGACCAAACAAGTCTATCAACTCAAATCTGACATTCAAAAAGTTCTCCTCCGGGTCAAAGAAATTTGATGATATGCTCGGATTGGATCAAACAAATAAACTTGGAGTTGGATATGAGCGGACATATGTTGAGAAGGTTCAAAATTCAATACCCAAAGTCTCAACAAATTTGAAGAAGAAAGTATGCTATAGATGTGGAATCAAAGGTCACATCAAGAAGACGTCCTAGAAAAGATAAGAAGATTCAACTGGCATTCTCTAAACATCTATCGGCATCTTCTAATACTCGACAACCTTCATGGATTCAAGAGAAACGTCAACTAAGTCGAGTATCTAAGATCAATCCGAAGTCTAAGCCACAACAAAAAGTCCTTACAAAGCCGAATGCCAAGTGGAGACCTAAGATTGATCAAAAGTCAAAACAAACGACACCGAACATAAACAAATCAAGACACCCATCAATCCGACAAGTTTGGGTTCGGGAAGGTGATATCTTTCCTTGTCTTAAATTTTAATTTGTTTTGACTTTGGTGTAGTGCTTTGGTTGGTTCTTATTGCATATCTTTTAATCATTGCATTACATGTTTAGTTTTCATCGTTACGTTTGCTTTTGCATGATTTTTGCTTAGTATTTTTTTTTGAGGATCATTGGATAATTAAATATTAAATAGTGCTTTGAGCATCTATAATTCACATTCATTCACTCCTAATTAATTTTATATTAATTATCGGTTTTACTATATTTTTATTATCTTTGAAGATAACTTATTATTGGAGTTCTTAATACTTATATTCATCAAATTTAGGTAATCATGTATAATCTCTTGGAACTTAACCTATCTTGGTTGTGTGTGTTGAATTTGATGAATAGTCATTCGCTAATGGGCTAGAATTTGTTAAATTTTCTTTCAAATAAGAGATTGGTTAATTGAGGGGGAGTTATTATAATATATAATGGAAAAGAAAAATACTCCTAAAAGGTTGAAAGATGTGAAAAGAGTTACATCACGAAGGGAGTGTGAAAACTACTACTACATGTAGGAAAGTGCTACCATCCCGATTGTCCGGTAAGTGTGTGAAGCTACCATATGGATTTCGAATCCATAACCGAAAAGGTTGAAAAAGTGTGCATAACTTAAAAAAATTTCAGAGTTATAAGGTGGTATATTGAAAAGATGCTCAAAAAGCCACCCCCGGCACATTATTTGCTGAGTCTCAAATTTGAACGTTTATGCGACAAATTTATGTTATTTTTGGTGAATCTCTATAAGTCATCTTCATAATCCGTTACGTCTTGATAGTTTTTGAGCCTTTAGATTATTTTTGATGACTTGATTTTGATGTATACATGGATTAAGAAATCTTATAATATCTTATTTGCATTATGATAATTTTGTAGTACAATCCTTAATTTTTATGAAATTAATAAGGATTGAAAGAAGTCAATGTGAACTTATATTTCTCATGCACTAACATTGCTTGATATTTTATCACAAGTGGTTTCAAAATTGAGAATTTTTTTTTAAACTGGTGTTTCTTGTGTGCAACATTCCGCCACTTTTATTTCTCTCTAAACTCTCTTTAGTTTTGGTGTTTTTCTTTGCCAATTTTTGACAAAAAAGGGGAGAGAGGTGATGATATTGAAAATTTTATAAAAGAAGCGAGGGAGAGATTTTGAACTTAGACACATGAACAAAGGGGGAGAAATTTTGAACTTAGACACACGAACAAAGGGAGAGAGATTGATATATATATATATATATATATATATATATATATATATATATATATATATATATATATATATATATATATATATATATATATATATATATATATATATATATTACTACTAACTTTGTTCATGGAGAAATCTTTCTGCAGGGCTTTGAAGACTTCAAGACTCTATGTAGTACCCCTGGGGCCTAACTGACGGAATGACTGTAGTATCCTAGACTGTTCGACGCTTCTGGAGAAGGTCGAGACAAGTCGGAGTCGTTTCGGCGTCAAATAGACGCGAAAACGGACTCGGAGCGCCGAAGCAAGCCGAAACTGAAGTTTTGGGCTTTTGAACTTTAGGGCGCCCGAAAGTCTTGTTTTGGGCGCCCAGATATGCAGCGCTCATTTCTGAAAACTGCTAAGTCATTTCGGATCTATGTTTCGGGCGCCCGGAAAGTGGATCCGGAAATCCTACCTCGTGAGTATCGATCTGCTCGACACGTGTTGATCGGTTGGTGAACTCCGCCGGACCAGGTTAGGGCACACCGGACCGCGGCGGAGAGTCCGATGCTCGAGTTTGTGCAGGCTGAAGAACCGGGCGCCCACTTCATGAGTTCCGGGCGCCCGAATGTGTGGATTTCTGCTGAGGACAGGTTAGTTGTAATTCTGTTCTTGAGGCTCATTGCACCGAAACTAGTGGTCTATAAAAGAAGTGGACGACCTCCCCTGAGGCTCTTTTCTCCCCTCTTCAAGGTGAACTCGGATCTTGCAAGGGAAACCCTCTCTTCTCTCCCAATTTCATCTTCCTCCATTGATGATCTTGGTTTCCTGCTGAAACTGCAACGTCGACCTGGGGTGTTCGTGCTCGTGTGCAGTGTAGAAGTGTCCAAATCCAACGAAACTTAGTTTGTTGGATAGAGGACTCGCAGAGGAAGAAGTGGAATCCTTCCAATTATGATTTGGACAGGTATGTAGGCTACAGTTGATGTTTTACTGGACCCCTGTGTTCTTGAGCTGAAACTTGGGTTTTCCTTTGATCTTATGGATCCAAATCTTTTGGGAGCTGGAATTTCGAAGTGAAGATTGGTCCTTCCTCATTCCTTGCTGGTTTGGAGGTTCTTCCCACCTGAATTGAGGATTCAAAGGTGAGTTCTAGCTCAGATTTTGAGTAATTGCTTAAGTGCTGAATTTTTGGGTCATTGATGGAATTTCTTGGATTTTTAGATCCAGATCTTTGTGAGGATCTTTGGAGAGGTTTTGGATTGTTCCATCACTGTATTTGAGAGGTTTGTGACCTTTTTCCTTCAGCTAGATTCGTTGGAATCCCTGAATTCTTGCTGTTTTTGAGATTTGCTTAAGTGCTGGAACTTCTGGATCCATGTGCAGGAGGGTCCAGATGTTGACCTGATTCAGTGTTTAGGCTTTTTGGGCATCGAGTCGAGCTCCGTTGTCACGCCCCGGGTTACCTCTTCCCAGGCGCATGACCAGATCCGCCGCATACACAATATCTCTACCATGTATACGAAGCGAAAACAACATCAACAATAATCACACAGAGCTAAAGGTATCAACAGAGCTGCTATATAATATATCAAAAGATCACTGTACATACATCATCCATAACTCTCATGTATAACTCTCATATACATCATCCATAACGCGATCTAATGCCACAAATCAAAACTATACCTGCCACCACTCGATCAGCTATCGCAGGATCCTCAATCTGAGCGGCATAAACTCGTCCGCTCGCCGGTGGCTGGCGTCGATCCTGCTGTCGTGGCATAGAAGATCGCTCCTGAGAAAATACCGGGGAGGCTCCAGAATACGACGGTGGAGTAAAAGGTACGGATGCCATAGAAGGAGTTGCTACAAGTCTGGGACAAGCCTTCCTGATGTGTCCTGGCTGTCCGCACTCATAACATCGGCCCTCTCGTCTATCACAGAGATAAGCAAAATGAGGTCCTCCACAAATCACACATCGGGGAGATCCCCTCGACTGCTGCTGTCGCTGCTGGCGATATCCTCCAGACTGCTGGCGAAATCCTCCAGACTGCTGGCGACTAGAAGATCCACGTCCCTGGAAACGCGATCGCTGGGGAGGTCTAGGTGGTCGTCTGCTACTTGATTGTCCTCCATCATCAGGTACCGGGCGCTTCCTTTCCTGACCCTGAGCTGGGTCCACAGGCTGCCCTCTCGTCACAAATGCCCCTCGCTCTACCCACAGAGACTGCTCAATAGTAGCATCCAAAGTCTGAAGTCTCTGCGAGTGGACAAATGGAAAGATATCGGGTCTCAAACCCTTCTCATACAGATAGACCTTCTGTATCTCATCTCTCGCTGCTGAGGGAACACAATTAAGCAATCTAGTAAATTCCCTCGCATACTCCTGCACCGAGCGATTCCCTTGCTTCAGGTTCTTCAAATCTTCCTCTATCTTCATCTTTACGCTACTGGGAAAGTATGCTCCATACATAATCCCCCGAAACTCACTCCAAGTCATCTGTAGAGGATTCAGGGACCTATGATCACGGGTCCTCCTCCACCAGACATGTGCATCACCAGATAAACAATGCACTGCCATATGCACCTGCTCCCGTGCTGGCACAAAGAGATCCTCGAACAACTTCTCCATCTCACAAATTCAGGCTTCTACCACCCACGGTTTTATACTACTACCATTGAATCGCGGTGGATCAAACCTACAGAAGCGAGCCAATCTATCCGCCATCCGCTCCTGCTCCTCTTCAGAAAGCACTTGACTAGGCTGAGTACTTCCTTCTCTGGGTTGAGATGTAGTTGGAGTAGTTGCCGCCTGAGGTTCCATAGCTCGAGGCGTAGAGAAAGCATCACACATTTTCTGTAACAAGGCACTCTGCTGCCTTCCAACTGCAGCTATGTCTGCTAGCTGCTCCTGCAGAGCGGGCCGTTCACTAGGTCCCGTCTGCTCAGGCATATCCGAAGGCATCGGATGCGCTCGCGTCGACGGTCGTCGAGGAGGCATAGTAATAATCCTGCAACAGAATACCCGATTAGGACCACAAACAACTCACGACCCAATCCAACGAAAGTCTAGAAGGACACTTCTTTTCTTCTCAGATTATTATGTCGTCTGCAGCCAACATAATTCATCTGATAAGAGAAGGCATAATCCCTCAATCACTCTTTCTACACAAGGAAGGATTCAAAACCCAATCTTTGACTTTCGCGATCAATCACGTCTCTCTCGTCATTCTTAGGTCTGTTTATCTTAGGTTTCCTAGGCCCTCATGACCTATTCCTAAGCTCTGATACCAACTTAATCTGTCACGCCCCGGGTTACCTCTTTCCAGGCGCATGACCAGATCCGCCGCATACACAGTATCTCTACCATGTATACGAAGCGAAAACAACATCAACAATAATCACACAGAGCTAAAGGTATCAACAGAGCTGCTATATAATATATCAAAAGATCACTGTACATACATCATCCATAACTCTCATGTATAACTCTCATATACAACACTGATATCACAATCACACTGTATGTACAGACTCATAACCAGCTACCAAAAATGGGTATACCTCTAGCCAAGTATCCGGGGAATAGCTCTACCCGACGGTCTCCTTTCCGCGCTCAGTATGCACAACTGGGGAAGAAGACTCTGCAAAAAGGTGACACCAACGGGTGTGAGAACTACTATCAAAGAAGTAATCCTCAGTGGGTACCGCCACCAGCCTCAGCGGTCTGCCCACTAAGTCCTCAATCTCAAGAGATATATATAGAGCAATAAAAGAGTAGGAGATATACTACCACTACTATGCACAAAGCTCAACTGTCAGTATGAATACCAATAAACTGAATATGAGGACTAACAAACACAATAATACCAGCGAACTAGCTAGTACAGGAAACCCCGTCTGTACCCAGCTCAGTCCATAATACCATACAATACCTCACAATACGATACCTGCGGCCTGATCATGCTCAACCCTCCAGGGAGCCGACTAGTACAGGAAGCCCGTCTGTAACTAGCCCCTCGTACAACCCTCTGTACGGAATATGCCAACTCTAGAGTGGTACTCGTGGGAGCGACCCAACCGAGTAAAGTAAACCCAAGTATACGCCAAGCACCCGCAGGTATATGATCGACACGACTGGGTCAACAAGGATCATGTGCCCTCGGCACCTCAAAGGATAGTCAACAAGTAAGGCCCAATCCACTGTGCCCTTGGCACCACAAAGGATAATCAACAAGTGTGACCCAATCCATGATCTCACAAGAATCACGTGCCCTCGGCACAATCAATGCTCCAGTGCTCAATATCACAAGAGGAGGCTCTCAACTCTACCACAAAGAGGAGGTACAATAACATAGCACGAGCCACAACATGATCACCTACACTACATGTACAACAACTGGTACAAGGAATATCAACAGAATAGGTGTAGGCCAAATCATGCACAAGGATACAAGAAAATCATGCATGCTCACATATATATATCATTAGCATATCACACACATGCAAATCTCAACCTAACAGGTCATATCTAACATAATCACAGCATGTCATGCTATCATAATCCCAATATCATAATCCAATATCCACATATCATAATCCAATCATCATATCATGCTAACATAATCCAAACAACATCATATCATATTATGCTAACATGAGATAAAACACGTAGGAGGAAGTCCACTGAATCTGGCAAACATCAACCCACCTCACAAGCTAATCCAACCACGGTGGGGAAAGAACAGTATCCTCAGATCCAACCCTCCAGGATAACGAACTCCGGCAGCACTCCGATCTGTCTAAACCTCCAAGGAACTGCTAACTCCAGCAGAATAACAGCTCGGCACCAGATCAGATCAGCAGAGTAGAAGAGAGCAAGCTGGGTTACAAACTAATGCCAACACATGGCCCTAAACCCCACTTTCTCTCTCTAAAACCGAAGTCACAAAGTGGAAATGAGCCTAAAAACCATCAGGGACACACCTATTTATAGGCTCCCAAAAGTCCACATTCGGGCGCCCACTTCACCACTTCCGGGCGTCCGGAAACCCTGCAGTCCAGGTGTCATCGTGCGGTCAAGCGGTCGGTCGGCGGTCAGCAGGCGGTGGGGCGGCGTGTCTCCGGCGATCGACACGTGTCCTGCGTCGCGACACGTGGCTCTTCACGTCAACAGCTCAAACCGGATTCTCTTCCGGGCGTCCGAATCAAGCGCCCAGATCCAATACTCGTCAGCCACAACCGGATCGTCCACAAAGTCCTCTGGGTCCGAAAACTTTCGGGCGTCCACTTCCTCACTTCCGGGCGCCCGAATCCCGTCAAGTCCAGAAACCCTAAATCTTAAAAATTTCCGAGTACCACATCCGTTTTGGCTGAAATTTGGAGGGTTTGTTCTTGAACCTCTGCTGGTGAGTTGATCCAAATTTCACTGCATTTGGACTTAGGATTTGAATTTTATCGCATGTTGAATACATGTGGGTTGTGCTGCCAGGCTGCAGTTCTGGGCTGATGTTCTGGGCGCCCAGAACAGTGAGCAGGTGGGTCCGAATCTCGAGGTTGCAGATTTGAGCTCGATTTCGGCCGGTGTTGCTTGGAGGCCTTCCACTCGACTCCTAGCCGTTGTTGGATAGCTTTCGAGGTGGGTTGATGTTACCGAAATCGCCGGATTTCCTCCTAAGTTGTAGAGAGTGCAGCATGCTGTTTTATTATCTGTTTAATCATGTTAGTAGCTCGAATTCGTGAAATTGCATGTGTTTATATGAAATCTGAATTTGGAGCATAAATTGATAATTTATCGACATGACTTTACATGCTGAACTGGCCTCTTTTGCGTTGATGTCGCTACAGATTGTGGATCTGTTTTGGACCGGCTACCCTTTTTGGTAGTGTGCGGTGTGGCTAGGCAGTTGGCTGGACGAGCCCGTTTGGGTGGTTCCGATAGATTGGGTCAGGGATGATTTCTCACTTTGGTGATGCTTACTTGAGAGTTGACTTGGATAGTGGTAGGGTAGTGGCATGATAGCTGTAGAGTTTATTCCAGCTTACTTTGTTGTTCTTTACCTACCAGCTATATTGTTAGTCTCGTAGACTTAGTGGGTGGACCGTTGAGGTCGGTATCGGTGCCCACTGAGGACTACTTTTTTTGATAGTAGTTCTCACACCCATTGTTGCCACCTTTTTGCAGAGCCTTCTTCTGTTGCGGCTGCTGCGCCTGTTTCCGCGGATCGAGGTAAGGGAGTCGCGAGCTAGATCCCTACCTGTCCCTGTTGTCCCTAGAGGAGGACCCTACTGGAGATAGTTTATTTTGAGTTGAGCCATGTACATATACTGTGGATTTGTACCTATTTTGGTTGTGGTGTACCTGTTGCATTTTGGACTCTATATGTACAGGTGGTTTTTGTTATAAGTATGTTTTATTGCAGCTCTATATATCTCTTGTAGTGGCTTATATGTTTGTTTACAGGTTAGCTATCGCTTCGTATACATAGAAAAATCTATGTATACGGCGGATCTGTTGGCGAGCCCGGGGAAACGAGTAATCCGGGGCGTGACAGATTAAGTTGGTATCAGAGCTTAGGAATAGGTCGTTGGGACTTAGTAAACCCTAGGCTATGGCAGACCCTAGGAATGCAAGACGTGAGAGACGTGACTTGCCGCGAAAGTCATCGATTTGACTGTTGAACTCATCCTTAAGTGGAGGGAGTGATCGAAGGCGTGTGTCCTTTCCTGTCGCGAACTTGCGTTGGCTGCAGACGACGTCAAGCAGCGGGGGAAAAGAGACGACCTTCTGGACTTTCGCTTGATTGGGTCTTGAGTTGTTTTGTGGTTGTTGACTGATCTGTGTGTTGCGCAGGTGAGCATGGCGCCTCCCCGACACCGAGGTCGACCCCCGACGTGGGCTACCCCCGCGCCTTCTGTGGTGCCTGAGCAGGCGGGACCTAGTGCACCCCCTGATGTGTGTGAGCAGTTGACTGCGCTAGCCGAGTCAGCTAGGCAGCAGAGTGCACTTTTGCGGAGGATGTGTGATACCATTACTCACACGTGGAGTGCAGCCCCTAGAGCGACGGAGTCGCAGGAGCCACCTCCTGCTGTTCAAGTGGACGTTCCAGCTGCAGCCGTACCCCCAGCTGCGGCAGTTCCGACCGCACCGGTTGGCGACACTTCCCGGTCAGGTGGACAGATGTCGGAGGCTGAGCAGGAGCGGATGACCGAGAGACTGGCTCGTTTTTGTCGGTTTGATCCACCCCGTTTTGATGGTCGCCACACCGAGCCATGGGTGGTGGAGGCCTGGGTAGGCGAGATGGAGAAGTTATCCGAGGATCTCTTCGTGCCAGAGCGGGAGCGGGTTCACTTGGCAGTTCACTGCCTGACAGGTGATGCACGCATCTGGTGGACGAGGACGAGATCGAGCAAGTCGCTGGATGCGCTGCATTTGAGTTGGACCGAGTTCTGCGGGATGCTGTATGGGTCCTATTTCCCTAACAGCGTGAAGCAGAAACTCGAGGAGGATTTGAAGAGTCTACTCCAGGGAGATCGCACAGTGCAGGAGTATACCCAGGAGTTTACCAGACTCCTGAACTGTGTTCCTTTTGCTGCGAGAGATGAGGCTCACAGAGTTTATTTGTTCGAGCGAGGATTGAGACATGAGATATTTGTCTTAGTTCAGGCGCAGAGGTTGCAGACCTTGGACGCGTCGATCGAGCAGGCGCTATGGGTGGAGCGAGGAGCCTTGACGGCGAGTGAGCGGGCAGCCACTCTGAGTCAGGGTTTGGATAGGAAGCGCCCGACTCCGGAGGACGGAGGACAGACCAGCGGCAGACGCCCGCCGAGACCTCCACGATCATGTTCTCAGGGTCGTGGGTTTTCGGGGCGACAGAGGTCTGGTGGATCCCGTCAGCAGGGACGGCAGCAGAGGGGAGCACCGAGATGTGTCATCTGCGGAGGACCACATTGGCCTAGGCAGTGCGAGCAGCGAGAGGGCCGGTGTTTTGGGTGTGGTCAGTCCGGACATCTGCGGGCAGCTTGTCCCCGAGCAGCGTCGCCTGTACCATCGATCGCATCGGCACCCCCAGTTCATCAGCAGGCCTATGGAGCTCCACCGAGTCACAGCCAGATGGATCGGGCTTCTGTACCACGCCTGGGTGAGCGACGGCAGCAGGCGCAGAGCGGCAGAGTCTTTGCGGCTCAACTGGAGGACTCCACGGCGGTGGATCATGTGGTGGCAGGTATCATTTTAATTTCTGGCATTAGAGCTTGAAAGATAGGGGGTGCCTTAGGATCTATCTAGAGTATATCTATCACCTAGAGGGGGGTGAATAGGTGTAACAACTAAAAACACAAATCTCAATGCAATAAAAATAATGCGGAAAATAAAATCAGCACACTGAGATTTACGTGGGAAACTACACTTTGGAGAAAAACCCACGGGACCAACACGCGAAAAACAATCCACTAAGATTAAAGGATTACAAGGTGATTACCGACTCCACGGACATAACCTCTCCTTCGTCTTCAGCGGATCTCGCGCACTCACGGCCGTCCACGCCTCACGTCTGAATCCACAGACGCCACGTCTCGAATCCACGAGACGCCTCACTCCGAATCCACGAAGCCTTCACGATCCGAATCCACGAACCGCCTTTAACACGTCGAATCCACGACGCCAAGAGGAACACGATCTCAGGGTTTATTCTGGTGATTCCTTGCTTAGAATTCCATTAAGAACCAGTAGAAAAAGTTCTAAGCAAGAAGGAGATCAATTCGACATATGATCTAGAAAATAACAACTATCTCGAATTGATCTCGGAGGCTATTTTCATGAAACAGGTTTAGAACGAAAATCCTAGCCTCTAGGGTTTCTCAATTACGAATTCTGAGATGTTCAAAGGTTAAGAGAACCCTCATAGGTTATTTATAGGTGTTGGAATCAAATAGAGTCGGATTAATTCGAAACATACCAAAATTGGCTCTGTATACCGGTATACGTATGCAGATACCGGAATGCGATGACGGAAACAGTTTCTCACGCAAAGGCATTCCGGTACTAAAAGCTTCAGTACCGGTATACAATGTATCAGTACCGGTATACCTAAGCAGATACCGGAATGCGATGACGGAACAGAAACTTACGCAGAAGCATTCCGGTACTAATAAGTCCAGTACCGGTATACAATACAGAAAACAGTATTTTCAACATCGGTTTTGAGGAACACCAAATTGTATTCCGGAATACACCCGCATACCGGTATCAGATTACGCATACCGGTATGTGACTCCGGAATTCCAATAACAAAGAATCAAAAGTTCCTAAAAACTCATTTAATCCGATTATAAACATACACATGATTCCAATACCATAATTAACGATGAATCACCATATAAACAATAAAACTTACCTTCACGTCGTGATTCAACATGTGAGTCGATGGTTGTCTATGCTTGAAGTCTCGGATTCTTCAACATGTTCATGAAGCACTCGACCTTCAAGACTCCGACTCAACAACTCACGAAATATGCCAATACAAAATCCGTAACAATCTCCCCCTTTGGCAATTTCGTGACAAAACCTAAAATACAAGTTCTACCCGAACCAAAATAAAAAAAAAAATTCATTGCCATCACCACAACAATGAACTTCACGCGTGTATGATCCAAAACATAAAGCCAAAATTACAAATGGTTCAACATCCTAAGACAAACTCTATGACTTAGGACTTGGAGTCTTGAAAAGAAATCCTGCAAAGACAACTTCAGACACACATAGGTAGAAACAAGCAAGTTAAGTTAGTAAAATGTTATATCATCTTCTTTCCCCCTTTCTATGTAGTCATCTCTCCCCCTTAGTATGATCATCTCTCCCCCTTAGTATAATTCTCTCCCCCTCAGTATAGTTCTCTCCCCCTTTCTATAGTTCACTATAACTCTCTCTCCCTTAGTATGATCCTCTCCCCCTTTTTGTCGAAAATTGCCAATCAAAAATAGAAAAAGAGAACAATAGCAATAACCAAGCAACTAGAGTTAGTCCATAGTTACAAGTCCAAAATAGAGAGAAATAGCGAAAACAAGCAGATAACTTAAGGCAAACATGAAATAGTGGAAAAGTGAAAACAAGATAAGAGATAGAAAACATCACTCTCCGTCATCACTATGATCATCATCGTCGTCTCCTTCTCCCTCAGTGCCCGGAAGATGCTGCTCATAAGAAGAAGGGGCAGGTGGATGTGAAGTACTAGGACCTGCACCACCGGCAACGTCATCATGACGACAACTAAGAATATCTAGAATCTTCTTCACGCCATCCTTGACATTCTTAAGTCTGTCCTCCAGTGCTCTGAAGCCTCGTTCAACCCTCTTCTTGAAAGATCGTAATTCATGACGAAGAGAGACCTCGGTAGCTGCTCCCCCTGAGCTAGATGACCCACCACGCTCAACAGGACGGGGCGCGGTACTAGGAGTAGTCGTAGAATATCCTTTAACCTGTTGAAACGTCTTCAATGTACTGACCGACTTAGCCAAGGTTACTCCATCAATAGGTCCTAAGCCATAGTCAAACTTGTTGCAAGACGTATCTACTCCATGTGCTTCCAAAATACGTGTGACCAAAATAGGAAATGGTAGAAGCTCACGACGTCCGGAAGCATGAATAACAGTAGCCATACGCTGCCACATCAGAAAAGGAATGTTGATGTTGAGTCCCAATGCATACTCCGGATGACCAAGTAAAAATAGAAGCACTAATCGGTCCCACCGGATGCGTTTTGTGCCAACAGTTGGCACAATGTTGTAGCAGACTATCAACGAAAGAATGTGATATTCGGGCTTCAATTCCCTCGAATCAACAAACAAACGGTTTGTATAAGTGCCCGGTTTGCATAAAGCATCTGTCATGATCTCCCAATGTGACGACGGTTGAATATGCCCTTGAGTATAAGATAAACCCATGGTGCTCACATTTAAACCAAAGATCTCTCCAATAGTGTGAGGAGTGACTACCACGCGTATACCTCGAACCATAGTCTCAAACTGATAGTTTCCGATTTCAGAGTCTTCATAAGTAACATGCCCGTGCAAATAAAATTCCCGAATTAATTCCACGCAAAAAGGGGCACGAATAGGAATGCGACCAACAGGTTCAATCGGAGCTCGTTGAAGTAGGTAAGCTAAGTCAGGAACTTCACGAGACAACTCATCGAAATTCACATTACGCTCCGCATGGCAAGCCTTGCTTGCATAAGCCTTTTGCCGAGTAGAGGAAACAGCTTCAGTATCTGCTCCTCGTTTGGTGCGTCTTTCCGTTGCACTCGGTTCACGAATGACCGGACCACCGGTGCTCCGACGAGGTGGAGAAGAAGCTCTCCCCCTACGAGTAGAGCCCTCAGGAGCTTTACCCTTGCCGCGATCAGTTTGCTCTTCAGGAGCATATTCCGAGCCCTCCGACTCGGTGCTCGATGAGTCCTCCTCTACACGTGTCCTCTTGGTGACACTTTGCTTGCCACGACCACGACCACGACCACCACCAGCAGCCATTATCATCACAAGAACAAGAACAAAGGAAAAAACCATTTTTTTCCTATGCAACAAAGCACACGAAAAATGAAGATCAAGATCACATTGTTATGGAACATCTAATGAGCTTACCAATCATTAAGACATGCATCAAAACATCATATCCATAAGTTTCATGAGGTTTTATTCATCAACAAAAATATTCTAGCAAAAATACCTCAAAATACCTCAAAATATGCCAAATAACATAGAGCAAAGATAAATAGCATGTTATCCTCGGATCTAAGTGTATAAGAACAAAGCTTGCATGTATCTAAACTCATTTCAAACATAAATCCTCAAGAAATTTCAGTAAAAACCGAGATCGATCGTCAACCCAACAAAAACATGTAAAAATAGTTAAAAACTAGGGTTTCGAGAATAAAAATAGATGCAAGAAGATAAACTTACAAATCCAAGGTGAAAAACACAGATCTGGAGGAGAATCACGTCAGGGAACTCTTAGAGAGAGAAAGAGAGGGTTTTGAAAACGTTTGGATGTGTTTTTTTTTAAAAAAATAAAATACCGGAATATAAGCACATTCCGCAGGCGCATACCGGTATGCGATACCGTATACCGGTATGCAATGTAAATTTTCCGAAAAACAGTTCTCGGTTTAAAACCAGAAAAGCATGGTATACCGGTATTCCTTTTATATATACCGGTATGCAGAGAGAAAAATACTGTGTATGCCCTTTTCATGAAAAATTCACATGTAGAATATTCATCCCTTGATAATTTCACGAAAATTAAACATTTTTAATCCAAAATTATCATGATGCAAATACAATAGTGTAAAAAATTTCAGTAATCATATATAAATCAAAATTAAGTCATCACTAATAATCTGTAGACTTAAATTCTATCAAGATATAACCGGTTTATGAAGATGACTTAAGAAATTCATCAAAAAGATAATTATTTGTCGCACAAATGTTCAAAATTTGAGATAAACTTTAATTACAGGGGGTGGCTCTTTGAGCATCTTACTTGCAGGAGGATCACCTTATGACTTCAAAAAAAAATGTAAACATATTTCCATTGCACGCTTTTGCAATCATAATTTTTTTTTTTTTTTTTTCGGATATGCCAATCAATTAATGTGGTAGTTGCACACACTAACCGGACGACCGGGGTGGTAGCTCTTTCCTCCATGTGGTGGTAGTTTTCACACTCCTTTAAAGGATGTAACTCTTTCCACATCTTACAAGCAATATTTATATGATAATATTCCCCCTTATTTTATCAATCTCTTAATTGAAAATACATGTGACAAATTAGAGTCTGTAAGAGAATAACCATCCATCAAATTCAACACACACAACCGAGATAGATTAAGCTTCTAGAGATTATACATGATTACACAAATTTGATGAATATAAAAATTATGAAATCTCACAATATAGTATTTCCAAAAATAATAAAGATGAAGTAAAATCGATAATTAACGTGAGATTTAAAAAGAGAGTGAATGAATGTGAATCAACAAACATCTAAGGCACAGATTAATGTAGAAAGGAAAACACAAGTCGACACAGTCTTAAAGCATTAAAATAACAAAAGTAAGTAACGAAAAGCAATGATCAAATAAGATATGCAATAAATATGGATCAATGCAATATTTCTAATATATTAATGCTTAAGACAAGGAAAGATATCACCTTTCCGAACCCAAACTTGTAGGATTCTCGGTTGGCTTGGTTTATTAGAATGAAGCTCCGCTCTCTTCGGCTTTTGTGCAACCCTTGGTCTGCGCATAGATTTTTCCTTTTGTTGTGGCTTAGACAGTAGGTTGATCTTCGCATTTTGACCCGTTTGAATTTTCTTTTGAGTCCTCGGGAGTTGCCGGATTGTTGAAGATGCCATTTTCTTTTCACTTTTGGGACAAAACCTTTTAATATGTCCTTGAATCCCACATTTATGGCATACAATCTCCTTTACTTTGGATGGAGTTTTAGATGCTGAAATTGCACTCCTTTTAACATGGGTTCTTTCATATCCAACTCCAATTTTATCCGTTTGACCAAGTCCAAGCATGTTATCAAGTTTCTTTGATCCGGAGGAGAATTTTTGAATATCGGATTTAAGTTGATGGACTTGTTTGGTCAAAAATTGGTTGGAAGCAAAAATTTCCTTGTATTGTAGTTCGAGAAATCCAACCTTTTCTTGATTTGTTTTGTTTGATATCTCCGCTTGATCTAGCTTCTCTTGGAGAATTTTATTACTTGTTAGAATATGTTCCCTTTCCTCCGCAAGAGCTTCAGTAGACTTTTGCAATTCATTATTTTCTCCTTCAAGCTCAAGTAGTCGTCTCCGTTGCTTCTTGTTTAGTTTAGCCAATTTTTTCGATTCAATAAGAAGTTGATTGTAGGCATCGGCTAAACTTTCATCATCCGACTCCCCCTCGCTAGTGCCATTTTCGCTCGACGTTTCATGCACAGAAGGATAAGCAAAGGGGTTAGCACTAACAGATGATAAACACAAAACAGAAGGAGAAGAAGAAACATGTGAACATAAAGCAGTAGCATCATTTTTTTCTTCTTCATTAGAACCCGAATCAGTTGAGGTAGAATCATCCCAAGTTTTAGCTTGTAAGGCCTTCTTATCATAGGATTTCTTCGAGGGACAAACTGTGGCGATATGACCATATCCTCGGCATTTGTAGCATCGGATTTCACCTACAAACTCATCCGTTTCTTTAGAAGACTTTCCAAACTTCTTTTCTTTAGAAGATTTAGAATGTGAAGATCCGTTAAAAGAAGGCTTTCGATTTGAGGATGAAGCTTGAATGTTGTGATTCTTCCTAAACTTCCGACGAAACTTCATAGTAAGAAGTGCCATTTGACGTTCGAAATTTTCAAGAGAAACTTCATCGTCGGATTCGGTATCCTCGTCTTCCTCCTTTGTTGTATTAAGTGCAGCACCTGTATTTTTAGAGAAAGACTTGGAAGAAGATTGATTAGTAGGAAAAGTCATTTCATAAGTTTGTAAAGCGCCTACTAATTCATCAACTTTCATATCATCCGGATGATTGATCGTTTCAATAGCCGCGACTTTAGCCCTAAAATGCTCCGGAAGTGTTCGAAGGATTTTTCTAACGACTTTAGATTCTGGGATTTTCTCTCCCAAGTTAGCACATGTATTAATGACATCTTGAAGTCTAGTAAAATAATCAATAAATGATTCATGCTCCACCATGCGTATAGAATCAAATTGACTCGTAAGCATTTGAAGCTTTTGTATTTTTACTAGACTTGTACCCTCATGTGTAACTCGAAGAGTATCCCAAATTTCTTTAGCCGTTTCACACGCTGAGACACGTGTAAACTCGGTTTGAGATAAGGCATTAAATAGCGCATTAATACCCTTACCATTAAAAGACGATAAATCAATTTCATCCTTCGACCACTTATTCCGTGGCTTAAGTATAGTCGCGTCATCAACCACTTCGGTTGGATGTTTCCACCCGACTTCAATGGTTTGCCATACACGCTCATCAATTGCGATGAGGAAGGCTCTCATCCGGACTTTCCAATAGGCATAATTAGTACCATCAAAAAATGGTGGCCTAAAGATGTTACCTCCTTCACCCATTAAGATAGTTAAGGCCTAGATCCCGCTCTGATACCAATTGAAAGATAGGGGGTGCCCTAGGATCTATCTAGAGTATATCTATCACCTAGAGGGGGGTGAATAGGTGTAACAACTAAAAACACAAATCTCAATGCAATAAAAATAATGCGGAAAATAAAATCAGCACACTGAGATTTACGTGGGAAACTCCACTTTGGAGAAAAACCCACGGGACCAACACGCGAAAAACAATCCACTAAGATTAAAGGATTACAAGGTGATTACCGACTCCACGGACTTAACCTCTCCTTCGTCTTCAGCAGATCTCGCGCACTCACGGCCGTCCACGCCTCACGTCTGAATCCACAGACGCCACGTCTCGAATCCACGAGACGCCTCGCTCCGAATCCACGAAGCCTTCACGATCCGAATCCACGAACCGCCTTTAACACGTCGAATCCACGACGCCAAGAGGAACACGATCTCAGGGTTTATTCTGGTGATTCCTTGCTTAGAATTCCATTAAGAACCAGTAGAAAAAGTTCTAAGCAAGAAGGAGATCAATTCGACATATGATCTAGAAAATAACAACTATCTCGAATTGATCTCGGAGGCTATTTTCATGAAACAGGTTTAGAACGAAAATCCTAGCCTCTAGGGTTTCTCAATTACGAATTCTGAGATGTTCAAAGGTTAAGAGAACCCTCATAGGTTATTTATAGGTGTTGGAATCAAATAGAGTCGGATTAATTCGAAACATACCAAAATTAGCTCTGTATACCGGTATACGTATGCAGATACCGGAATGCGATGACGGAAACAGTTTCTCACGCAAAGGCATTCCGGTACTAAAAGCTTCAGTACCGGTATGCAATGTATCAGTACCGGTATACCTAAGCAGATACCGGAATGCGATGACGGAACAGAAACTTACGCAGAAGCATTCCGGTACTAATAAGTCCAGTACCGGTATACAATACAGAAAACAGTATTTTCAACATCGGTTTTGAGGAACACCAAATTGTATTCCGGAATACACCCGCATACCGGTATCAGATTACGCATACCGGTATGTGACTCCGGAATTCCAATAACAAAGAATCAAAAGTTCCTAAAAACTCATTTAATCCGATTATAAACATACACATGATTCCAATACCATAATTAACGATGAATCACCATATAAACAATAAAACTTACCTTCACGTCGTGATTCAACATGTGAGTCGATGGTTGTCTATGCTTGAAGTCTCGGATTCTTCAACATGTTCATGAAGCACTCGACCTTCAAGACTCCGACTCAACAACTCACGAAATATGCCAATACAAAATCCGTAACAGAGCTCGTGCATTATTTGATACCGGTGCATCACATTCTTTTGTTAGTCGAGCATTTGCATCCTTGCATGGGCTAGTGTTAGGGCCGTTACCTTGTGCACGAGAGGTGCAGATTCCCGAGCACGTTTTGCGTGTGGAGGACTATTGTCGAGCTTGCCCAGTGCAGCTTGGACCTTGGGTGATGCCCGCAGACCTGTTGGTCTTGGGGCGATTGCAGGATTTTGATGTGGTGCTCGGCATGGATTGGCTGACGCGCTACTTCGCGACGATCGACTGTGGCGAGAGGACCGTGACGTTTTGCGAGCCAGGCCAGGAGGAGTACGTGTATCGAGGCTGCAGGAGCACGTTGTTTGCGACGTGGATTTCGTCGGCACGAGCGAGACAGATGATGAGTCGAGGATGTACCGCATTTCTGGCGACTGTTGTGGAGGTATCTGCAGTGGCACAGGAGCTCGAGGACATCTCTGTAGTCCGCGAGTTCCCGGACGTGTTTCCCCCGGAGTTGACTGAGATGCCACCAGACAGGGAGGTCTAGTTTGTGATTGACGTAGTCCCAGGAACTGCGCCAATCTCAAAGACACCCTACCGAATGGCACCGGCTGAGCTGAGAGAGCTTAAAGCGCAGCTTCAGGATTTGATGGATAAAGGGTTTGTGAGACCCAGTGTATCGCCTTGGGGAGCGCCGGTGTTATTCGTGAAGAAGAAGGATGGTTCACTTAGACTTTATGTGGATTATCGAGAGTTGAATAAAGTGACCATCAAGAACAGGTATCCTTTGCTGCGCATTGATGATCTGTTTGATCAGCTGCAAGGATCTTGTGTCTTCTCGAAGATTGACTTGCAGTCTGGTTACCACCAATTGAAGGTGAAGGCCGAGGATATTCCTAAGACGGCTTTTAGGACCCGGTACGGGCATTATGAGTTTACGGTGATGCCGTTTGGATTGACTAATGCCCCTGCCGCGTTTATGGATTTGATGAATCGAGTGTTTAAGCCGTTCTTGGACCGGTTTGTGGTGGTGTTTATTGATGACATCTTGATCTACTCTCGGAGCGATGCTGAGCATGAGGAGCACTTGAGGGTTGTGCTGCAACTTCTGAGAGAGAAGAAGTTGTATGCTAAGCTGAAGAAGTGCGAGTTCTGGCTTCGAGAGGTAGCTTTCTTGGGCCATGTGATTTCGGCCACTGAGAGTAGCGGTGGACCCGCAGAAGATTGAGACTGTGCGGGATTGGCCCAGACCGACGACGGTTACCGAGGTGAGGAGTTTCCTCGGGTTAGCTGGATATTACCGTCGATTTGTGGAAGGCTTTGCGAAGCTCTCCACACCCCTCACTCGTCTGACGAGGAAGGGGATTAGATTTGTTTGGAGTGCTGAGTGCCAGCGTAGCTTTGAAGAGCTGAAGGAGAGACTGATGTCTGCTCCCATCCTTACCCTTCCAGTTATGGGGGAAGGATTTGTGATTTATAGTGATGCATCACACAGTGGCTTGGGATGTGTGTTGATGCAGCATGGTAGGGTAATTGCCTATGCCTCTCGGCAATTGAAGGATTATGAGAAGAATTATCCTACGCATGATTTGGAGCTGGCAGCTGTAGTGTTTGCTGGGGCGGCACTATCTGTATGGTGAGCACTGTGAGATTTTCACAGATCACAAAAGTCTCAAGTATCTGTTCACTCAGAAGGAATTGAACCTGAGGCAACGCCAGTGGTTGGAATTGTTGAAGGATTATGATATTACCATCCAATACCACCCCGGCAAGGCAAATGTAGTGGCAGATGTGTTGAGCAGAAGATCAGTGCAGAGCCTTAGTATGATGATCACTCAGCAGGCGCCATTACTTGAGGAGTTGAGGCGGCTTGAGCTTGAGGTGGTATCCCCTGGGGTTACTGCAAAACTTATGTCTTTAGTTTTGCAACCCACTCTGTTGGATAGGCTCCGAGAGAAACAGAGTGTGGACCCCTATTTGATGAGGGTTCGAGATCAAATTGCCAGCGGGCAGACAGGGGATTTTGGTGTTGACAGTTCGGGAGTACTGCGGTACAGGGACCGACTGTGTGTGCCTATGGATTCAGAGATCCGAGTGGAGATTTTGAGAGAGGCACATTACTCGCCTTATACGGTTCACCCCGGTGGAACCAAGATGTATAAGGACTTGAAGGCACACTTCTGGTGGAATGGAATGAAGCGCCATATTGGGAGATTTGTGGCTCAGTGTTTGACTTGTCAACAGGTAAAGGCGGAGCACCGAGTACCTGCTGGCAAGCTTCAGAGTCTCCCAATACCCGAGTGGAAGTGGGACCAGATCGCCATGGACTTTGTCGTGGGATTACCGAGGACGCAGGCTGGTTTTGACCCTATTTGGGTGATAGTGGACAGACTGACCAAGTCTGCCCACTTCTTACCAGTGCAGACTACTTGGTCCAGGGACAGACTCGCTCAGTTATACTTGGACGAGATAGTGAGACTGCATGGAGTGCCTACCTCGATTGTGTCTGATCGAGACACACGATTCGTCTCACAGTTCTGGAGGAGTCTACAGACAGCACTGGGTACTCAGCTGCGGTTTAGCACGGCTTTTCATCCACAGACAGATGGTCAGTCTGAGCGGACCATTCAGACTCTGGAGGACATGTTGAGGGCATGTGTCCTAGACTTTGGTGGAGGGTGGCATCGACACTTAGGACTGGTTGAGTTTGCGTACAAAAATAGCTATATCAAGCGAGCATCCAGATGGCTCCGTTTGAGGCATTGTATGGGCGCAAGTGTCGTTCGCCCTTGCATTGGAGCGATGTGGGTGAGAGGAAGACTTTGGGTCCCGATATCCTGTTGGAAGCGGAAGAGAAGGTCAAGATGGTTCGACGACGTCTTGAGACCGCCCAGAGTCGACAGAGGAGCTATGCGGATACTAGGAGACGAGACTTGGAGTTCCAGATTGGAGATCATGTGTTTCTGAAAGTCTCGCCGTCCAGAGGAATTCGCCGTTTTGGAGTTCGTGGAAAGCTCAGTCCACGGTTTGTTGGCCCGTTCGAGGTGTTAGAGCGAGTGGGGCCGGTAGCGTACAGGATTGCCCTACCACCGCGACTTTCTGGAGTCCATGATGTGTTTCATGTCTCGGCCCTGAGGAGATATGTGTTCGACTCCTCCCACGTGATTGACTTCACTCCACTCGAGTTGGCTGAGGACCTGTAGTACGAGGAGCGACCGGTGCGGATTCTTGCTCGCGAGACGAAAGAATTGCGCAACCGAGTCATACCGTACGTGAAAGTGCAGTGGAGTAATCACGAGGAGCGTGAGGCGACTTGGGAGCCGGAGACGGTGATGCGGGAATCCTATCCCTACCTTTTCGAGCTGTCTTCTTGAGGTATGAGTTTGAGTTTGAGTTTCGAGGATGAAACTTTCCGTAGGGGGGAAGGATGTAGTACCCCTGGGGCCTAACTGACGGAATGACTGTAGTATCCTAGACTGTTCGACGCTTCTGGAGAAGGTCGAGACAAGTCGGAGTCGTTTCGGCGTCAAATAGACGCGAAAACGGACTCGGAGCGCCGAAGCAAGCCGAAACTGAAGTTTTGGGCTTTTGAACTTTAGGGCGCCCGGAAGTCTTGTTTTGGGCGCCCAGATGTGCAGCGCTCATTTCTGAAAACTGCTAAGTCATTTCGGATCTATGTTTCGGGCGCCCGGAAAGTGGATCCGGAAATCCTACCTCGTGAGTATCGATCTGCTCGACACGTGTTGATCGGTTGGTGAACTCCGCCGGACCAGGTTAGGGCACACCGGACCGCGGCGGAGAGTCCGATGCTCGAGTTTGTGCAGGCTGAAGAATCGGGCGCCCACTTCATGAGTTCCGGGCGCCCGAATGTGTGGATTTCTGCTGAGGACAGGTTAGTTGTAATTCTGTTCTTGAGGCTCATTGCACCGAAACTAGTGGTCTATAAAAGAAGTGGACGACCTCCCCTGAGGCTCTTTTCTCCCCTCTTCAAGGTGAACTCGGATCTTGCAAGGGAAACCCTCTCTTCTCTCCCAATTTCATCTTCCTCCATTGATGATCTTGGTTTCCTGCTGAAACTACAAAATCGACCTGGGGTGTTCGTGCTCGTGTGCAGTGTAGGAGTGTCTAAATCCAACGAAACTTGGTTTGTTGGATAGAGGACTCGCAGAGGAAGAAGTGGAATCCTTCCAATTGTGATTTGGACAGGTATGTAGGCTACAGTTGATGTTTTACTGGACCCTTGTGTTCTTGAGCTGAAACTTGGGTTTTCCTTTGATCTTATGGATCCAAATCTTTTGGGAGCTGGAATTTCGAAGTGAAGATTGGTCCTTCCTCATTCCTTGCTGGTTTGGAGGTTCTTCCCACCTGAATTGAGGATTCAAAGGTGAGTTCTAGCTCAGATTTTGAGTAATTGCTTAAGTGCTGAATTTTTGGGTCATTGATGGAATTTCTTGGATTTTTAGATCCAGATCTTTGTGAGGATCTTTGGAGAGGTTTTGGATTGTTCCATCACTGTATTTGAGAGGTTTGTGACCCTTTTCCTTCAGCTAGATTTGTTGGAATCCCTGAATTCTTGCTGTTTTTGAGATTTGCTTAAGTGCTGGAACTTCTGGATCCATGTGCAGGAGGGTCCAGATGTTGACCTGATTCAGTGTTTAGGCTTTTTGGGCATCGTGTCGAGCTCCGTTTTGGCTGAAATTTGGAGGGTTTGTTCTTGAACCTCTGCTGGTGAGTTGAGCCAAATTTCACTGCATTTGGACTTAGGATTTGAATTTTATCGCATGTTGAATACATGTGGGTTGTGCTGCCAGGCTGCAGTTCTGGGCTGATGTTCTGGGCGCCCAGAACAGTGAGCAGGTGGGTCCGAATCTCGAGTTGCAGATTTGAGCTCGATTTCGGCCGGTGTTGCTTGGAGGCCTTCCACTCGACTCCTAGCCGTTGTTGGATAGCTTTTGAGGTGGGTTGATGTTACCGAAATCGCCGGATTTCCTCCAAAGTTGTAGAGAGTGCAGCATGCTGTTTTATTATCTGTTTAATCATGTTAGTAGCTCGAATTCGTGAAATTGCATGTGTTTATATGAAATCTGAATTTGGAGCATAAATTGATAATTTATCGACATGACTTTACATGCTGAACTGGGAATTGACTTAGGAGAAAACTCGCGAACATACAACCGTCACTTTTCGAACTGTTATCAGATTTAGCTCTAGGAGCCGTTTCTGTTCCTGTATCACCGCTGTTAGTGCGAGGTGGATACTTAGTTCGTTATAGGACGAGTTTACGCTCGTGCTGGGATGCCGAGCTTGTATTTACAGCAGGGTTAGATTGTTCTGTATTACCGGATGCCGTCGGGGTTGACGGTGGACCCAGACTCTTGTTTTAGCTTCTGGTTGTGCTGAGGGCACGTGAGCTTAGAGTCTTTGACCCCTTTTGACCCCTTTGTTCTTTGACTTTAGCCTGCCGGAGCCTGTTTGTGCTCGACAGAGATACGCGTACTAACTCGGCTGGGTAGCTCCCCCGAGTGCCGCTCCGGAGTGAGGCCTCTTTTGCATTGATGTCGCTACAGATTGTGGATCTATTTTGGACCGGCTACCCTTTTTGGTAGTGTGCGGTGTGGCTAGGCAGTTGGCTGGACGAGCCCGTTTGGGTGGTTCCGATAGATTGGGTCAGGGATGATTTCTCACTTTGGTGATGCTTACTTGAGAGTTGACTTGGATAGTGGTAGGGTAGTGGCATGATAGCTGTAGAGTTTATTCCAGCTTACTTTGTTGTTCTTTACCTACCAGCTATATTGTTAGTCTCGTAGACTTAGTGGGTGGACCGTTGAGGTCGGTATCGGTGCCCACTGAGGACTACTTCTTTTGATAGTAGTTCTCACACCCATTGTTGCCATCTTTTTGCAGAGCCTTCTTCTGTTGCGGCTGCTGCGCCTGTTTCCGCGGATCGAGGTAAGGGAGTCGCGAGCTAGATCCCTACCTGTCCCTGTTGTCCCTAGAGGAGGACCCTACTGGAGATAGTTTATTTTGAGTTGAGCCATGTACATATACTGTGGATTTGTACCTATTTTGGTTGTGTTGTACCTGTTGCATTTTGGACTCTATATGTACAGGTGGCTTTTGTTATTAGTATGTTTTATTGCAGCTCTATATATCTCTTGTAGTGGCTTGTATGTTTGTTTACAGGTTAGCTATCGCTTCGTATACATAGAAAAATCTATGTATACGGCGGATCTGTTGGCGAGCCCGGGGAAACGAGTAATCCGGGGCGTGACACTCTAAGTGTGTTTAAGTCATAAAGTTTGTTTTAGGAGTTCCAAAGTTGTAATTTTGTATTTTATTTGGATCATTCACGTAAGAAGTTCATTGTTTTGGTGATGACAATGAATTTTAATTTTTCTTTTTGGAGAGTGGAGCGTTGTGAATATTTTTATGTAATTTTGGATTTTGTCACGAAATTGTCAAAAGGGGAGATTGTTATGGATTTTAGTATTGACATATTTCGTGACGAGTTGTGATGTGTCAATATGGATTGAGTCGGAGTCTTGAAGGTTTGAAAAAGAAGATGAAGTTTGAAGACTTGAAGATTCAATATTTAAATTCATGATGCTCGGTAAGCTCTTATAAAGTTAGTGGTGATTTATACAAGTAATCTAAGTGTTTGGAAACATTAGAATACGTTTAACTTGCTAAAATTTTACAAAATGGGACATTTTCATATTTCAGGATCCGGACCCTGGAACAAGGTCCGGAATTCGTAAGCCTCCCTGGGTGTTATGCAGGGAGGGTCCGGACCCTGAGGTAAGGTCCGGACTTTGACACGCCTGGAAAGATCAAAGTCCGGACCCTGGTGTAAGGTCGGACCCTGAACCCGTCACGAACTTTCTAAACTCAGTTTTTCAATCCTAGTCTGTTTCTAAAATCTTTCAAACCTATAAATAAGATGTGGGGGTGTCTCTAAAATCATAGATTATCTTTTAGAAATCCTAGAAGCTTGTAGGTAGCCGTCTTTCTTATCTTCTACAACAAACTTCTCTTAAATTGATTCATGGTGCCCTAATTCTTAATATTCTTCTAGAATCAATTTGAGAATCGCTTAGAGATTATTCCGACTGATCTTTAATATTTTTCTAAGCAATAAATCATCACCAACCCTATTGTTCTTGCTCCGGACGAAGTGGCATCTTGGATTCAACGTGATCGTGACTATTCGTGGATTCGAATCGTTGGTGCTCGAGGATTCGAGTGACGTCTGTGGATTCGGACGTGGGGCGTGGACAACCCGGCGGCGTGCGTGAGGTCCAAAGAAGATAAAAGAGAGGTTAAGTCCGTGGAGTCGGTAATTACCTTGTAACCTTTTATTCTTAGTGGATTATTTTTCGTGTGTTGGTCCCGTGGATTTTTCTCCGAGTTGGAGTTTTCCCACGTAAATCTCGGTGTGCTGATTTTTATTTTTCGCATTTATTTTTATTGCATCGAGTTTGTGGTTTGGCCGTCATACCTATTCACCCCCCTTTAGGTATTGCTAGTATCTAGATAGATCCTAGGGTTCCCTATAACTTACAACCTCTTGCCAGTACTATGTATATTCCGTTTCTTTGAGATATGTATTGTATTGTGATACAAAGGATAGTGGCATGAGATTAGTAGACATGAGCTTACGCGACAATACCAAGGGGCAAATAAAAAGAGTAAAAAATTTGAAAGTGTGAAAGTAGAAAAGAAAATATGTGAAAGTGTCAAGGGGCAAGTGAACAGTGTAATATGTGATAATGCATTGTGAATTGTGATCTTGTTGATCATAGCATATAATTACAGTCTGCAAGAGCAAAATTGAGCTCAACCATGTATGTGGATATTTATACTTGTATGGGGTGGCACCCCGGTGAGATGGCCCTTCGAAGGTGGTAGCCTTGTGAGACTGCTCGTGGTTATTGTTGAGTGTCGAAATGGAGGCAATCCATGACCCTGGGGATGCTACCATGAGGTGAGGTGCAGGACCAGACTTATAAGTCGGTTAGTGTGATTGGGTGATATGACATTTTTATTATCACTTACTATATGATTCATGATAAGACATGATTTATAATTCCTAATATTTCTGTCACGCCCCGCCGGGCCTTAAACACCAACTAGGTGGAAAGGATAACCGCACGGGCGCATGCACCAGACCCGCCGAACGGATAGAGTCCCTTCTATCCGCCCAAGGCGTCACAACACAAGCTTATCCACAATGTTCCAACTAGGAACGGAGTACAAGAGTTGCACAAGGAAAGCATCAACATAAAGAAGTTCTACTTCTATTACATCACATGGCACAATATACATGTCCAAAATTTTCTTTTCTTCCTTTTTCATTCCATACACTATGTTCCGAAACGATGGAATATACAATTTCATACATATAATAAAAATCCCCTATGCTGTCGTAGTCCAAAACTAGGGGTACACTCTATGTGTCACCAAAATGGAAGGGCCGCTATCTAGAGAGCTAAACCCTTGCCTCGCTCCGCCGCCTCACACGCGGAAGGACCTGGAAAAAGTGGGGTGAGAACTATAAACATAGTTCCCAGTGGGTAAGGCCACCCAAGAGAGAAGCTCGACCCACCAGGTCCAAAGAAACACCATATGCATAAGTTAGATCACATATAACTATGCAACAATTATTTACATGCTTGTAAATAAACATAAAGGATGTAACCAAATGAAATATAATTATCATTCTCTCCTAGGTTCATCCTATGTCTCACAATGAATAAGTTCATTTACTTGTCATTTACTTAAGGTTTCGGAATCGCCGTCTCACCATAATTATTCCAACATTCGAGGAGTGAACTCGTCACCTCCTAGTTCGAGTAGCGAACTCGTCGCATACTCGGGATAGCAAAATCGTCGCATACCCCGTCTCAACACGGCCACCGCATGGCATGGGTAGCGAACTCGTCGCATACCCGGGATAGCAACCTCGTCGCACATCCCATCTTGACACCGCCAACTCATGGCGTGGTAGCGAAATCGTCGCCTACCCGGGATAGCAAAACCTTCGCACATCCCGTGTCAATACGGCCAACTCATGGCATGGTAGCGAAATCGTCGCCTACCCGGGATAGCAAAATCGTCGCACATCCCGTCTCAATACGGCCAACTCATGGCATGGTAGCGAAATCGTCGCCTACCCGGGATAGCAAAATTGTCGCACATCCCGTCTCAATACGGCCAACTCATGGCATGGTAGCGAAATCGTCGCCTACCCGGGATAGCAAAATCGTCGCACATCCCGTTGTTCACGTTTTTCACTTGCCAACCTAAGTCTCATGACCTTAGGTTCAAGTCACTAAGTCTCGCCTATGTTCAATAACGCTAGGCTTACTTTCTCATTATCAACCTAGGTTCCATGACTCTAGGTTCCAATCTCATGTCAAACCTATGTTCAATGACACTAGGTTTCAATCTCACATATTCCAACCTATGTTCAATACACTAGGTTTCAATCTCACATGTCCAACCTATGTTCAATAACATTAGGTTTAATCCTCATGTCCAACCTATGTTCAATAACATTAGGTCTAACCATACATGCAACCATGCAACAAGTATTAATATTTGAATTATACTTGAAATATATACATCATGCAATAGGATCTCATTGTTCAACCTATCATGATTTCTACTTTTGCCAACATGCAAATTCTAGGGTTCACAACACATACCATTTTATCTTTAAATGGATATTTACCCTAGACATGGAAGTGACCTAATCACTTCGGTAAACACAAACCCACCTCAAGAGCTTCCAAATTCTTGTATTCTTCAAGCTCCTAAGTGTCCAAGCTTTGAGTTCTTGCTTCAACCCAAGCTTCTACAAGAAAACGGTTTGTTACTCGTTACGAACCCTAAATTCAACTCAATATGTGAAATCATGTGTTCCAACATGATTTTCTATGCCTCAATGGCAATTCTCGAAGGTCCAAACATTTTTAGAACCTCCCATGGCAAAAGCCCCTAATCTACTTAGGTTTCACATGCATGCATGTGAAACCACAAAATCTCTTGGCCAATCTCCACGTTTTGTGGTTTAGATTGCCTAGGGTCTCCAAAAACCTCATGCTAATGGATTGAATCCAAGGTTTAAACCCTAAATCACAAGAACTCACCTCAAAGCCCTAGCTCCCAAGCTTCTTCTTGCACCAAGAAGCTCCAAATCCACCTTAGAAGCTTTTCCCAAGGTCAAATCCTCCACTTCTCCAAGCTTTGGAGAGATCTCTAGAGAGAGAAAGTGAGGGAGAGGGAGAGGGAAGTGAGGAGAAATGGAGGAGTAATGAGGAGAGGGACCCCAGCCCTCTATATATAGCCTATCCCCCACGAAATTACCAAAATACCCCTCACTGGGCATTCTGCACCAGCCGGGTCCGGACCTTGCGGGTAGGGTCCGGACCCCGCACTGATAACCGACCAGCGCGCAGGCCGGGTCCGGACCTTGACATCAGGGTCCGGAACCCGTACGCACCCCAACCTAGCACGCGGCTCGGGTCCGGACCTCAAGTCCCGGGTCCGAAACCCGTACGTTCCCCATCTCGGACATCGGCTCGGGTCTGGACCGTGGCAACCGGGTCCGGACCGCAGCCGGCCACGAACTTCATTGTCCGGACCCCAGTTTCCAGGGTCCGGACCCCGTGAGCAGTTTTGCTCCAGTAGGTCCTTTTCTTCGAAATCTTCGATTTCTGGGTTCCCACTCGCACCCAAAATGTCCCGAAACCATCGGAACCCAAATCCACACTAGCCATTACCGGCTCTCTCCGAACTTCATCAAATTTAGTAAAGTTCGAAACAACGCACCGAAATTCAAAGTGCTACAATTTCTTTATAGAGGCATGGTAGTAATTGCTTAATTTGCAGCTAAGTATATTATGGTTCTATTTATTTTGTTCCAGCTTATACAATTGTTGTCTCAAGTTGACGTAGTGGTGTAGATCGCCGTTGTCGTTGACTGTACCTACTAAGAACTATTTTTCAGTAGTTCTCATGCCTGTCTCTTGTTGCTTTATTTTAGAGCCCTCAGTATCGACAGGTGATCAAGATAAAGCGATCCTGAGCTAGATAGCATCTCCTACCCTGGGTGAGTGCTAGTGGAGGATCATGCCCTAAGACCATGCCTTGAGACCATGTTTGGTTCAAAGGATAAATGATGAATAAGGGATTTATTCTCCTTATTCTTCAAAACGGCGTTAGAATTTACTATTCTCTTCTTAACGAAGAACCCGTGAAGAGAGGAGAATAGTAGTTCCACCCATTAAGTGGAACTAACTATTCTCTATTTTATTCCTCTACTAATTAGGTTATAAATATTTATAAAATATTATTAATAAATGTAGTTATTTTTTTTAACATTTAACTAATTAATCATTTGACTTATTAAATTAATAAATATTTAAATAGTAATTACTTTATTTTTTATAATCAATTAACTTCTTAAATAATTAACTATTCGATATGCTTATTCAATCATTATAATATTTTATATTATGTAAATAAATTAATATTTTAATTTATCTTATTAATGATTAACTAAAAATATAATTGATTTAATAATTAACTAATATTAACATATTGAATTAATTTTTTTATAGTTATGCTCTAATTAATACCATTCTTCATCGTCTCCTATAGTATTCCTAATTAATTTATTTATAAACTTATTAAATATTATTTTACTAATATTTAGATACTTATTATTTAGATAAATTATTTTAGTTTTCAATCATAATTACTCTTTGTCCTACTATTCTATCCCAATCACCTAACTGTAATTTTTCTTATTCCTCAGACTATCTCGATTTTCATTCAAACACAAAATTGATCTAATTCCTGCTTATTTCCTGCTTATCCTAGAAGTTATACCTATTTCAAGAATATGCAAAAATAACTTGTTCTCGAAACAAATGGTACCTAAGATTATAGCTACATCTGCATACTGGGCTCAGAGTGGCAGATGATATTATATATTATTTTGAATTGTACAGTAGTGATATGCATAGTTGTAGCCATAGTGTTTTAGTTGTATATAGACTCTGATACACGCTTTCATATAGGTACATACTTTATGTATGTGTTATGTGCATGTTATTAGTTATTGTCACGCCCTGGAGGCCCTTTTTGTAAAGCCTTTTATACAAAGGTGCCGTTTGAAAATCAGAGTTTGCGGAAAGATACCAATATATATTTTTTTAACCTGCCTTACCTACCGAGTGCACAGACCAGCCACAAATACAGAAATTCTTCTGTCAATGCGGATAGAGTCTCTCCTATATTTGCATGGCATGCCAGCCATTACAATACCAAATAACTACAATTCTCACTCACCCAAACCAGCATTTATACAAACATAATGCTTATACAAATTCAGCTAACCGGTCCTTATGAATATGATGCATGACCTGTTCATACAGATAAAACTTCTTGGGCGCAATGATGGAAAATGCACATTTCAACAATTATTCAAATACAACTATTCTTTGAAAGTGTTCCCCATCCAAAACTTTATTCGAAAATTGTAGTACATTGAATTTCAGTGCATCGTACCGAACTTCTGCAAATTGTAGAGTTCCGGTGGAAAAATAGCATGAGAGGCTATATGTGAGGCTTTGGCCAGGTTCGGGACTTGTGCGAAGTGTTTTCGGCGCAATTGAGGCGCGAAAATAGACTTCGAAAAGTCAAAACTGCAGAAATTGTAAACTCTTGCATTGGATTCCGGTATGTGCATATGGAATACCGGAATGCCGTGATTGAACCGAAAACCCAGCTCTCGGGTTTTGCGGAATTCTCCGGGAAATACCGGAATGTCACTGTATACCGGTATGTGAAATAGGATACCGGTACGCGATGGCCGAAACAGTAAATCCAGCTCTCGGGATTCTGCGGGATTTCTGAGGCATACCGGTATGCACATGCGCATACCGGTATGCAATGTCCAGATTTAGGCTGGTTGTTGTGTTGTTTGTGGAGAGGGGCAAAATAGTCTTTTCACATGACTTAGGGGTGTATGAATGGCTGAGACTTTCTCCCCTTCTCATTTGTTTTTTCTCTCTACTTCTCCTCTCCCTCTCCCTCACTTTCTCTCTCTAGAGATCTCTCCAAAGCTTGGAGAAGTGGTGGATTGGAGCTTGGAAAAAGCTTCCAAAGGAGAAAGGAAGCTTCTTGGTGTAAGAAGGAGCTTGGGGATTTCATGATTAAGGTTAGTACCTCACGTTTTGGGTTCAAACCTTGGATTTAATCCTTTGAAATGAGATTTTTGGGAACCCTTGGCAATCTAAAGCACAAAATGTGGGAGATTGGCCATGAAATCTAGGGTTTGGCTTGCATGCATGCAAACCCTAGGTAGATTTGGGGCTTTTGCAATGAGAGGTTCTAAAAATATTTGGACCTTCGGGAATTGCAATTGAGGCATAGGAAATCATGTTAGAACACTTGATTTCACATGTTGAGTTGAATTTAGGGTTCGTAATGAGTAACGAACCGTTTTCTTATAGAAGCTTGGGTTGAAGCAAGAACTCAAAGCTTGGACACTTAGGAGCTTGAAGAATACAAGAATTTGGAAGCTCTTGAGGTGGGTTTTGTGTTTACCGAAGTGATTAGGTCACTTCCATGTCTAGGGTAAATATCCATTTAAAGATAAAATGGTATATGTTGTGAACCCTAGAATTTGCATGTTGGCAAAGGTAAAAATCATGATAGGTTGAACAATGAGATCCTATTGCATGATGTACATTTCAAGTATAATTCAAATATTAATACTTGTTGCATGGTTGCATGTATGGTTTAACCTAGTGTTATTAAACATAGGTTGGACATGAGGTTAAACCTAGTGTTATTGAACATAGGTTGGACATGTGAGATTGAAACCTAGTGTTATTGAACATAGGTTGGACATGAGGATTAAACCTAGTGTCATTGAACATAGGTTTGACATGAGATTGGAACCTAGAGTCATGGAACTTAGGTTGATAATGAGAAAGTAAGCCTAGTGTTATTGAACATAGGTGAGACTTAGTGACTTGAACCTAAGGTCATGAGACTTAGGTTGGCAAGTGAAAAACGTGAACAACGGGATGTGCGACGATTTTGCTATCCCGGGTAGGCGACGATTTCGCTACCATGCCATGAGTTGGCCGTATTGAAACGGGATGTGCGACGATTTTGCTATCCCGGGTAGGCGACGATTTCGCTACCATGCCATGAGTTGGCCGTATTGAAACGGGATGTGCGACGATTTTGCTATCCCGGGTAGGCGACGATTTCGCTACCATGCCATGAGTTGGCCGTACCGACACGGGATGAGCGACGAGTTTGCTATCCCGGGTAGGCGACGATTTCGCTACCTCACCTTGAGTTGGCGGTGTCGAGAGGGGATGTGCGACGAGGTTGCTATCCCGGGTATGCGACGATTTCGCTACCCATGCCATGCAGTGGCCGTGTTGAGACGAGGTAAGCGACGATTTTGCTATCCCGAGTAGGCGACGATTTCGCTACTCGAACTCGGAGGTGACAATGTCACTCCTTGGATGTTGGAACAATTATGGTGAGACGGCGATTCCGAAACCATAAGTAAATGAATAAATGAACTTAGTCAATATGAGGCATAGGATGAACCTAGGAGAGAATGATAAATTATATGTCATTTGGTTGCATCCTTTATGTTTATTTACAAGCATGTGAATAATTGTTGCATAGTTATATGTGATCTAACTTATGCAAGTGGTGTTTCTTTGGACCTGGTGGGTCGAGCTTCTCTCTTGGGTGTCCTTACCGACTAGGAACTATGTATATAGTTCTCACCCCACATTTTTCAGGTCCTTCCGCGAGTGAGGCGGCGGAGCGAGGCAAGGGTTTGGCTCTTTAGATAGCGGCCCTTCCATTTTTGGTTGTATGTAGAGTTGTACCCCTATTTTTGGAATATGATAGCATAGGGGATTTTCATTCTTGTATGAATGTTGTATATTCCATAGTTTTGGAACATAATGTATGGAATGGAAAAGAAAGAAAAAAATTTGGGACATGTATATTGTGCCATGTGATGTAATAGAAGTAGAACTTCTTTATGTTGATGCTTTCCTTGTGCAACTCTTGTACTCCGTTCCTAGTTGGAACATTGTGGATAAGCTTGTGTTGTGACGCCTTGGGCGGATAGGAAAGACTCTATCCGTTCGGCGGGTCTGGTGCATGCGCTCGTGCGGTTATCCTTTCCACCTAGTTGGTGTTTAAGGGCCGGCGGGGCGTGACAGACTGAGGTGGTATCAGAGAGTAGAAACGGTCTAGGTTGACCTAAGAACCCTAGGATGGAAATGACCCTAGGAGTGTAGGCTCGTGAGTGACGAGATCTTTGATTATGGCGAAAGATAAGAGATTGGGTTATGTCCTTATGCCTCTAGTTGGAAATAGAGGTAGATTCGAGGTGTGTCTTATTCTTCACCAAGTGTGTTCATGTTGGCGGCCGACAACATGAAAACCAAGTGAGGGGAATAAGGACCCTTGTGTGACTTTCGCCTAGATTGGGTTCACGTTTATTTTCGTGAAACGCATGTTACAAATGACTTTAAATGTCACGAAATGACCAAAGTCATTGTGTTTTCAGGATAATGGTACGTGGACGGCCTCCTTTGAGGGCTGGGCTCGGGAGAGCGAGCGCGGCTCCCGAACAGTTCGGGGAGGGCGAGAACTCGGGTCTTCGTGATGAGATGACCGAGTTGATGGGCGTGGTTCGGCGACAGGCCGAAGCCATGCAACGACGAGAGGAGCAGATTAAAAAGCTCCAAGATGAGATGGCGCAGCAAGCGGCTGCGATTCGGGAGGAGAGGACGGGAGTACATCCGGCCTCTGCTTCGGCACCGGCCGAGGAGGTGACACCGGCGCCGGCCGTGGTGCCACCTGCGCCACCAGTTGTGGCCGAGGGGTCGGGTGCCCCTATACCCGATTCCGACATGGAGGATGCGGAGCGAGAGCGCGCACTTGCGACTCTCATGAGGTTCAAGAAGTTCAACCCGCCTATCTTTAGCGGGGAGAATGTGGATCCGTGGGATGTAGAGACATGGATCGATGCCATGGAGACACTCTTCGAGGATCTATATACCTTGGAGAGAGACAAAGTGCATCTCGCCGTTCATTGTTTAGAGCGATCGGTGAAGGTGTGGTGGAAGGGAGTCCGACGGGATAGACTCCCTAGCCTTCCGCCACCGTCATGGGAAGAGTTTCGGGGTATGGTGTTCGCCACCTACTTCCCCGATAGCGAGAAAAGGAAACTGCAAGAAAGGTTCCGTAAGTTGAAACAAGGGAACCGCACCGTGCGCGAGTACGAGAGGGAGTTCTCGTACATTATAAATTGCGTACCGCACGTTGTCCGCGGAGAGTTGGACAAGGTCGATTGCTTCGTGCGCGGACTTCGACCGGAGATCTTTCGGGCGGTTCACGCCCTTAAGCTTAAGACCTTTGCGGAGGTCTTGGACCGTGTTCTTTGGGTGGAGCACGGGAATGCATGTGCGCGCGAGGAGCGCGAGTCTTGGGAGAAAGAAAAAGAAAAAGAGAAAGGAAAGAAGCGACCGGCGGGTGGCTCGAGTGGGCAGTCTAGCTCTAAGCGGCCCCCGAAGCACTCGCAGTCGCAAAACCAATCGCGGGGGTTCCGACGGAACCGACCCGCAACCCAGTGCCCGATTTGTAGCGGCCCCCACGGCCCTCAGCAGTGTGACTATCGTGAGGGCCGGTGCTACAAGTGCGGACAGCAAGGGCATATGCGGTACAATTGCCCGATGGATGATGGCCGAGCACCGTCGTCGGCATCGGCATTTGCATCGCCGAGACAGCTCGCGGGCATCCCACCCGCGGCGATGTCGGCAGGCCGTGCACAGCCGCCGAGACCAGTGGAGGGCCAGCGGCCAGCGCCCAGTGGGCGGATATTCGCCTCTCAGGTGGATGAGCCTTCTGCCCAGGATGACGTCGTGGCAGGTATTGTGATAATTAAAAGCATTCGATGTAGAGCTTTGTTTGATACTGGTGCATCGCATTCATTCATTGCTCGATCTTTTGCTATTGCACATGGAATAGAAATTATAGATGCCACGCATGCAAGAACTGTGCAAGTACCTGAACACACTTTTTGTATACATCATGTGTGTATGGATTGCCCCGTGAGGGTTGAAAACTGGATCATGCCAGCTGATTTGCTGGTATTAAATCGAATGAATGAATATGATTTGATCCTAGGAATGGATTGGCTCTCGAGGTATCATGCCACTATTGATTGTGAGAGCCGGATAGTGAAATTTAGAGAACCCGGGCACAAAGAGTTTGTGTACCATGGGTGTAAGAGTTCGCTCTTTGCTTCAATGGTGTCCACGTCGCAAGCAAGGAAGCTTATTGCTAGTGGATGCATTGCCTACTTGGCGACGGTAGTGGATGACCGAAAGGAAGTGTTGGGACTTGAGGACATTCCTATAGTCCAAGAGTTTCCGGATATATTTCCGACGGAGTTGCCCGGAATGACACCGGACCGGAAAATAGAATTTGTGATCGATTTGCTCCCGGGTACGGCTCCGATCTCTAAGGCCCCGTACAGGAAGGCACCCGCGGAACTGAAGGAATTGAAAGCACAATTGCAAGATTTAATGGACAAGGGTTTCGTAAAGCCAAGTGTGTCGCCTTGGGGAGCCCCTGTTCTATTTGTGCGGAAAAAGGATGGTTCGCTGCGGTTATGTGTTGATTACCGCGAGTTGAATAAAGTGACCGTCAAGAATAAGTACCCGTTACCCCGAATTGATGACTTGTTCAATCAGTTACAAGGGTCTCGGGTGTATTCAAAGATTGACTTGCAGTCCGGTTATCACCAATTGAAGATCAAACCGGAGGATGTGCATAAGACCGCATTTAGGACGCGGTATGGACATTATGAATTCACGGTTATGCCTTTCGGGCTTACTAATGCCCCGACATCGTTTATGGATTTAATGAACCGTGTGTTCAAACCACTATTGGATCAATTTGTGGTTGTGTTCATAGATGACATTCTTGTCTACTCTCGGAGTGAAGAGGAACATAGAGAGCACCTGAGGATTGTGCTTCAAGTTCTTCGAGAGAACAAGTTATTCGCCAAATTGAAAAAGTGCGAATTCTGGATCCGTGAGGTCGCTTTCTTGGGTCACGTAATTTCCGCAGGAGGAGTATCTGTGGACCCTATGAAAGTAGAGGCAGTCAAGGATTGGCCTCGCCCGACCAATGTCACGGAAATACGAAGCTTTTTGGGTCTTGCGGGATACTATCGACGGTTCGTGGAGGGATTTTCAAAAATCTCCGGTCCACTAACGCGTCTTACCCGCAAGGGAGCCAAATATGTTTGGAGCGAAGAATGCGACCAAAGCTTTAAGGAGCTAAAGGAAAGGTTGACTTCGGCTCCGGTACTCGCCTTGCCGATTGCAGGGGAGGGTTTTGTGGTGTATAGTGATGCATCACATCGTGGTCTTGGGTGTGTGCTTATGCAAAGAGGACAAGTAATAGCATATGCCTCTCGACAGCTGAAGAGCTATGAGCAGAATTACCCCACCCACGACTTAGAGCTTGCGGCAGTGGTCTTCGCACTCAAGTTGTGGAGACACTACTTGTACGGGGAGCATTGTGAGGTTTACACGGATCACAAAAGCTTAAAGTATTTATTCACTCAGAAGGAGTTGAATTTGAGGCAGCGGAGGTGGTTGGAGTTGATAAAAGATTACGACTTGACCATCTTGTACCACCCCGGTAGAGCCAATGTGGTGGCCGATGCGCTCAGTAGAAAATTCGTGGAAAACTTCGCAATAGAGATGACGGGACAAATGCCGTTAATCAAGGAAATGGGCCGATTTGACTTGGAGATCGTGGCCCCGGGCGTCCCCGCTAGACTTATGAATCTCGAGATATGGCCGACCTTGTTGGAGCAAATAAAAGAAAAGCAATCCGGTGATCCGGAACTCCAAAAGGTGCGGGGTGCTATCGAGAGCGGGCGCGCCGGTGATTATCATGTAGATTCGATGGGCGCAATTCGATTTCGAAATCGATTGTGCGTGCCGAAAGTTGAGGACATTCGTAGGGAGATCTTGAAAGAAGCTCACACTTCTCCCTATGCGATTCACCCGGGCGGCACCAAAATGTATAAGGACCTCAAATTGCATTATTGGTGGCCGGGGATGAAACTTGATGTGGGACGCTTTGTGGCACAATGCTTAGTGTGCCAACAAGTGAAGGCCGAGCGTCGCTTTCCGGCGGGAAAACTGCAAGGATTGCCCATTCCGGTTTGGAAGTGGGAGAATATCGCAATGGACTTTGTTGTGGGCTTACCTCGATCGCTTGGTGGCCACGACGTGATTTGGGTGGTGGTGGATCGTTTGTCAAAGTCGGCACACTTTTTGCCAATCCACACTACTTGGTCGGGAGACAAGTTAGCGCTACCTGGACGAGATTGTGCGGTTGCACGGGGTCCCGACCTCGATAGTTTCAGATCGAGATCCCCGTTTCACATCGCATTTTTGGAAAAGCTTGCAAGAAGCTTTGGGTACACGGCTTGATTTCAGTTCAGCATTTCATCCTCAAACTGACGGTCAATCGGAAAGGACAATTCAGATTTTGGAGGATATGCTACGAGCGTGTGTGTTGGACTTCAAGGGTGCATGGCCTACACATTTGCCGATGGCTGAGTTCGCTTATAATAATAGCTATCAATCTAGCATCGGAATGGCACCTTTTGAGGCCTTGTATGGAAGGAAATGCCGCTCTCCTATTCATTGGAGTGAAGTCGGCGAGAAAAGGGTCTTAGGACCGGATGTGTTGCGTGAAGCGGAGGAAAAGGTCCGCTTGGCACGCGAACGCTTATCGACGGCGCAATCTAGACAAAAGAGTTATACGGATCGACGTCGACGAGATTTGGAATCCGCGGTAGGAGATCGCGTCTTCTTGAAAGTATCACCCATGAGAGGGGTGAAGCGATTTGGTGTTCGGGGTAAGTTGAGTCCCCGTTACATTGGACCTTATGAGGTTTTGGAGCGTGTAGGATCCGTGGCATATCGGCTAGCTTTGCCGCCAAAACTTGCGGGGATACACAATGTATTCCATGTATCGACCCTCCGCAAGTATATGTATGATCCGGCGCACATCCTCGAATATGTGCCTATGGAACTTCATGAGGATATGACTTATGAGGAGTTTCCCTTGTATATCATGGATCGCGAGGTGAAAAGTTTGAGGAACCGTGAAATTCCTTATGTAAAAGTACAATGGACGAATCACGGTGAGCGCGAAGCTACGTGGGAATTGGAAAGCTCGATGAAGGAGCGGTTTCCTTACCTCTTCGCTGAGTCCAGCTGAGGTATGATTTTAGTTTCGCGGCCGAAACTCTCTTTAAGGGGGGTGGAATGTAGTACACTGAATTTCAGTGCATCGTACCGAACTTCTGCAAATTGTAGAGTTCCGGTGGAAAAATAGCATGAGAGGCTATATGTGAGGCTTTGGCCAGGTTCGGGACTTGTGCGAAGTGTTTTCGGCGAAATTGAGGTGCGAAAATAGACTTCGAAAAGTCAAAACTGCAGAAATTGTAAACTCTGCATTGGATTCCGGTATGTGCATATGGAATACCGGAATGCCGTGATTGAACCGAAAACCCAGCTCTTGGGTTTTGCGGAATTCTCCGGAAAATACCGGAATGTCATTGTATACCGGTATGTGAAATAGGATACCGGTACGCGATGGCCGAAACAGTAAATCCAGCTCTCGGGATTCTGCGGGATTTCTGAGGCATACCGGTATGCACATGCGCATACCGGTATGCAATGTCCAGATTTAGGCTGGTTGTTGTGTTGTTTGTGGAGATGGGCAAAATAGTCTTTTCACATGACTTAGGGGTGTATGAATGGCTGAGACCTTCTCCCCTTCTCATTTGTTTTTCCTCTCTACTTCTCCTCTCCCTCTCCCTCACTTTCTCTCTCTAGAGATCTCTCCAAAGCTTGGAGAAGTGGTGGATTGGAGCTTGGAAAAAGCTTCCAAAGGAGAAAGGAAGCTTCTTGGTGTAAGAAGGAGCTTGGGGATTTCGTGATTAAGGTTATTACCTCACGTTTTGGGTTCAAACCTTGGATTTAATCCTTTGAAATGAGGTTTTTGGGGACCCTTGGCAATCTAAAGCACAAAATGTGGGAGATTGGCCATGAAATCTAGGGTTTGGCTTGCATGCATGCAAACCCTAGGTAGATTTGGGGCTTTTGCAATGAGAGGTTCTAAAAATATTTGGACCTTCGGGAATTGCAATTGAGGCATAGGAAATCATGTTAGAACACTTGATTTCACATGTTGAGTTGAATTTAGGGTTCGTAATGAGTAACGAACCGTTTTCTTGTAGAAGCTTGGGTTGAAGCAAGAACTCAAAGCTTGGACACTTAGGAGCTTGAAGAATACAAGAATTTGGAAGCTCTTGAGGTGGGTTTTGTGTTTACCGAAGTGATTAGGTCACTTCCATGTCTAGGGTAAATATCCATTTAAAGATAAAATGGTATATGTTGTGAACCCTAGAATTTGCATGTTGGCAAAAGTAAAAATCATGATAGGTTGAACAATGAGATCCTATTGCATGATGTACATTTCAAGTATAATTCAAATATTAATACTTGTTGCATGGTTGCATGTATGGTTAAACCTAGTGTTATTAAACATATGTTGGACATGAGGTTAAACCTAGTGTTATTGAACATAGGTTGGACATGTGAGATTGAAACCTAGTGTTATTGAACATAGGTTGGACATGAGGATTAAACCTAGTGTCATTGAACATAGGTTTGACATGAGATTGGAACCTAGAGTCATGGAACTTAGGTTGATAATGAGAAAGTAAGCCTAGTGTTATTGAACATAGGCGAGACTTAGTGACTTGAACCTAAGGTCATGAGACTTAGGTTGGCAAGTGAAAAACGTGAACAACGGGATGTGCGACGATTTTGCTATCCCGGGTAGGCGACGATTTCGCTACCATGCCATGAGTTGGCCGTATTGAAACGGGATGTGCGACGATTTTGCTATCCCGGGTAGGCGACGATTTCGCTACCATGCCATGAGTTGGCCGTATTGAAACGGGATGTGTGACGATTTTGCTATCCCGGGTAGGCGACGATTTCGCTACCATGCCATGAGTTGGCCGTACCGACACGGGATGAGCGACGAGTTTGCTATCCCAGGTAGGCGACGATTTCGCTACCTCGCCTTGAGTTGGCGGTGTCGAGAGGGGATGTGCGACGAGGTTGCTATCCCGGGTATGCGACGATTTCGCTACCCATGCCATGCAGTGGCCGTGTTGAGACGGGGTAAGCGACGATTTTGCTATCCCGAGTAGGCGACGATTTCGCTACTCGAACTCGGAGGTGACAATGTCACTCCTTGGATGTTGGAACAATTATGGTGAGACGGCGATTCCGAAACCATAAGTAAATGACAAGTAAATGAACTTAGTCAATATGAGGCATAGGATGAACCTAGGAGAGAATGATAAATTATATGTCATTTGGTTGCATCTTTTATGTTTATTTACAAGCATGTGAATAATTGTTGCATAGTTATATGTGATCTAACTTATGCATGTGGTGTTTCTTTGGACCTGGTGGGTCGAGCTTCTCTCTTGGGTGGCCTTACCCACTGGGAACTATGTATATAGTTCTCACCCCACATTTTCCAGGTCCTTCCGCGAGTGAGGCGGCGGAGCGAGGCAAGGGTTTGGTTCTTTAGATAGCGGCCCTTCCATTTTTGGTTGTATGTAGAGTTGTACCCCTATTTTTGGAATATGATAGTATAGGGGATTTACATTCTTGTATGAATGTTGTATATTCCATAGTTTTAGAACATAATGTATGGAATGGAAAAGAAAAAAAAATTTGGGACATGTATATTGTGCCATGTGATGTAATAGAAGTAGAACTTCTTTATGTTGATGCTTTCCTTGTGCAACTCTTGTACTCCGTTCCTAGTTGGAACATTGTGGATAAGCTTGTGTTGTGACGCCTTGGGCGGATAGGAAAGACTCTATCCGTTCGGCGGGTCTGGTGCATGCGCTCGTGCGGTTATCCTTTCCACCTAGTTGGTGTTTAAGGGCCGGCGGGGCGTGACAAAAATCTAGGGATACAATAAAACCGAAAACCATTTGAAAACTATTTGAAGCTGTTTCCCACACGAAAATTTTGCCTTTTGAAAACCAACTACCATAAGGGGTAGAAAACTGTTTTGCCATAGAAATAATAAAACTTGAAAACCAGTACTATATTTTCAAAGAGATATCCAATACTTTATTAAAGCATAAAAGCCAAATATCTATAATCAATCAACCAACTAGCTAACTAAACAACCAGAAGCATCTATGTAGTTAACGATAATAGAAGTAAGAAAGGAAAAATTAGCAATATGAAATGAGGGATCACTAGTGGAAGCTAATTAACTACACCATGTTCTCACGCGGTACTTGAACTGCCTTCCCACTTGCCACATGTGGATAATCGGGATAAAAAAACCAACCTGAGATTTCTTAGTGGGTACAACAAAGCCAAGAAGGCAAGCCATATTCATCAAAAAAGAAAAAAAAATTGCGGAGAGGTATAGAGATATAAATGATAAACTAAAATGTAAACGTAGAGTAGCAATATAAACTCGTATGAATAATAAATAACTGAAATGCTGCTACTATAAAAGAAACCTATCCATTATATGCCTTAATGGATGAATTGTCCAAAAGTTGTACCCAATCCACAACCTGCCAAATATGATCAACTGAAAATAAAGTCTGCAGTAGCTAAATGTATATAGGAACAGAATAGGTACCCAAGTACCGCTACTATAAAAGAAAAACCTAGCAACTAGTATGCCACAAAGGACAAGTAGTCAATATCAATACCAACTCTGTAACCTGTCATGTTGGTCTGTCGACCTCAAGCACTGCCTGTCACTGTAATGCACCGACTTGATCCATACGTGTCACAATGGACTACTTATTTGGATAAGTACACTCCTCGTTGGTGGCCAAATCAACTTAGTGTCCTTGAAGACACCAAAGTGCAGTGGCTAATCATACGGAATGATTCAAGCAACTTTTGGCAAAAAGTCGATACCGTGGCCGAAACCAATGCCGTGGCGTATAGACGCCAGAATCCATGATCAAAAAGATCGAATCATGATGATATATAAAGATGCCATATAGCCTGGACCTAAAGGTCCTAGATAGTCAAGAATGTAGAAGCCTACTCTACATTCCAAGTAATCGTCTATAGTATGCAAGATAGTAAGAAATAAATGCCAAGAATGGAACAAAGATGCTAACATGTAGAGTAAAGAGGGAACGACCGCCGTAAAGTAATTTACTCATGAAGTAAAAGAAATAAAAATCGAGTAAGTACTGCCTCACTGACTACCAGCTCGAAGCACCCAACTCTACCGCCAATAGTCCCTGGGTCGTCGACCCCCTGATGGTGGTGCCTCACGCTATTGCCTGGACCTATGCAAAGTCCAATCCAACTCGTAATTAGCCCAAATCAACTAATTACCAAAACCCATAACTCAAGTCACGAACCCAAATTGGTGTACGATCGGATTTCCAGTTCCCATTAAACGGCCATCGCAAACTCACCAGATCATCGCACCGGCTCGTCGAAATGCCACCCCAGCCTACGGGGCATCTCAAAATAAGTCAATTACCTAACCTATATTTCTCATTATCCTAGAACATAAATTTTATTCCGTTGGGATAGCCGCACAAAAAGTGCACCTAAAGGAGGAATTAGAACCCCGAAAATCACGGGTTTGGCTCCCGAAATGCCTATTTTTGCACCGAAACCACCTGCATCTCCCTTGCTGCGACTAGAGATGTCAAATCTCACCAAATGACCAACCAATAAATTTAATACACTTCTGTAAAGAGCAGCAACCCATGCGACACGAATCCGCGCCCGAAATCGCCTGATTTTTATGTTTTAGGGTCAGGTTCAGTCCCGAAATGTTTCAAAACACTCCAAAAGTCACCGAACCTTCCTTACTTTCTTGAAGCACTCTCTTTTGGATGTCAGAATAGCCGTACACCAAGTGGTGCGATCTAGGTGCAAAGAACCCAAACCAATCATTCCGGGTTCCAAAAAATTGCCATTTTGGGTCTAGAACCAATCTACGGTCGCTTGTGGGTCTATGATTAATAATAGCGAGTCTTCGACCAGCCAACGAGGCTTCCCTATTACTGCAACCAACAAAGGAACCCGCTCCACAAAAACGAAGGCAGAATCACCTAGATTATACACTTAAATTGCTGTTTAATGTGTCGATTGTCGTGAGATTCGAACCAAGGGTCCCGAGCTTCAAACATCACATTCGAATCATGCGCACTTGAACCTATGCTGTCCGGGACAGCCACGATGCAAAAAAGTGTTAATACGGCATTTTGCTGAACACCCAGCGCACGATAATTAATACAATAATACAATGTTTAGAGCCTTGCCGTCGATTCCGCAATCTTGAAATATAACCGATGATGTAGTCCAAAAGATTTTGACGACCCGGACACGGCGCTCGTTGTCCGGAGCACAATGGACCACCATGGCAGAAGTTTGAGCAACTTGTCCGTGGAGCCAAAAGGTCCGTAGGAGCGACGCTGTCTAGTCAGCAAATGGGGAACAATCCAACCCTGACAGAGGTGAGCATGGCAATACATGAGTGCCCCACAAGGCCCTGCTCACTTATTGGAGGGTCGCTGGTAGCCGAGATAGCCAGAACAGAAAGCCCGGCTCCAAGAAACCTTATCTAGCAGCAGATCCAGGAGTAATCGGGGCAGCAAGAGGCTCCCCTACTCCCGCACTGCCAGGGGTAGCCGCACCGTCCAGGATGCATTGCCCCTAACGGAGGGGAGGCCCAGGAAATTATGGCCGACAGCGAGAAAGCAGTGGCGGTGTGGATCTAAAGGATCGACCCAAACTCTTTCAGGTTTGGTTGGCAGGAAAATCGGGCTCGAGGGAGAGGGAATGGGCATGGGCCTTGTGGGACCCCAGATAGTCCTATATATAAGATATAATAGGGCTAAAATTCTTAATCCGGCTATCGCATTTTGGGCGGTGGTTAGGCTAAAGAGGTTAAGAGAGTTAAGCGTGTTAGGGCTAGAGTAGTCCTAGGATGGGTGACTCCCTGGGAAGTGGGGCATCACAGTCGGTACCAAAGCTAATTACTAGCCGAAAGTGTGAGATGATTCTCAGCTGAGTCAGCATTATACAGTGGGGAGAGCGAGGATCTCATACTGATGACTGTTGTGGTAGAGTGCGGCTCCCCCACAAGGTCGGTTAAGGCTAACGAGACGAGTCTCACATTACCTGGTACTTGTGAGTCTGTGCCTAACGAGGATCCCAGAGCTTAAAGGGAGGAGAATGTGAGACCCTAGGTAGTCCTATATATACGATATAATAGGGCTAAAATTCTTAACACGGCTACAGTATTTTGGGCGGTGGCTAGGCCCAAGAAGTTAAGAGAGCTAAGCATGTTAGGGCTAGAGTAGTCCAAGGATGGAAGACCCCCAGGAACTAGGGCATCATAGGGCTGCAGTGCGACATCAAAAGGGTGTCGCTGGCCCTTAAAAGGCCAATAGCAACGGCGGCGATGGCGATGGTGGTGGTCGCATGTGTCACGCCCTGAGTTACAGCCGAACCCGAACTCGCCAACAGACTCACCGTATACACAGGAAACCCCGTGTATACGAAGCAATTGCAATACCTATGAATAATATAAGAGCAACTATAAGCAAGTAGAGCTAAAATAAAAATTACTAACAACTAACAAGTAATCCACTGTACATGCAAGTCCAAAAAGTACATCTGATAAAATCTATCAAGTACCAGCTCTCAAAGCTGAAAATAAAAATACATCAGTACGTACAATGACTACTCCCCAAAAACTTCCACTTTGGTGCTCCTCATAGACACAGGCAGGGATGTAACTCGCGATTATCTAACCTCAATAAGTAGCAGCGACAAGGGTGGAAGGCTCTAAAAGAAAAGATAGCAATAAAGGGTGTGAGAACTACTATAAACGAGTAGTCCTCAGTGGGTGTAGTCACCGACACCTACAGCCTACCCACCAGGTCTAAAAAAGTGGAAAGAAAGAACTAGGTAAGTAGAAGAGCCAAAAGTAGTAAAAGGTGAAAAGAAACTACAGTTACTATGAATCTATACTACTTGTGCTCAAAATAAAACTATAAGGTATAATGGATACATCAACTAACTGTCGGGTGTTCACTATCCAAACCGAATCTAAATGACCGCCTACAAGGTCCAATCAAGTCTGCGCCATCCTACCACCATGAGACCACCCTCCGGGTGGCCGGCCCAAGTAGGCCACCCCAAAGGGCTACAGCAACACTAATGCATAAAAAAAAGCCTCACTCTAGAGCGGCACTCAGGGGAGCTATCCTGCCGAGCAAAAAACGTAGTCTCTGTTGAGCTCAAATCTAGCTCATGTAGGCGGTATAGTCGATGCAAATGATCAATAGATCATACAACTATGGCCCACGTGCCCCAGGCACAATCCAATATGAAAATAAAAAAAATCTAGGACCACCATCAACCCAGACGGCACCCTACTATAGAACTTAGTTTGACAACTGCCATAAAAATCCAATCGGCCCCCTCAGTGCGAGCATAAACTCATCCTACACTAATTCAAATGCTCACAACCCTCTAATCAGGGTGAAAAAGAAGTAAAATAAAGTTAACGAATCTAAATTCTAACGATAGAACGTCGGGGATAGTTTAATGCAGATTTTATATATCAAAAGGGTTCAATTCAGCATAAACAATTCTTTACATGTAGGTTTGAAGGATTTTCACATAGAAAATAAGCATCTCACATGCAATTATCACAATACTAGGTTACAACATTCAAAGAGAATAAGAGTTCAGCATGTATGCAGAAATTGGGTAAACACAGTGAGCATTTCGTTGTTTTCGACAAATTCCACCTCGGGTCGCTAATTCGACAACGGGAAGAAGGAAGAACTCCAAAGGAACCTCCTTACTGCTCTAGAACCAGTAGAGGCATAAATTAAATCCCACTAGCCCTCCAAACAACACTAATGCTACTGAACACAGAAATCAGGATTTAATCCACAACCATCCGAGTCAACATAAAAACTCAATTAACTCTAAATCTCACTATCCTATCTCCTAATCCAGCTAAGGATAGCTTCACGTCAGTAGAAAGTGCAAGAGAATCTAACAAAAATCTACCCACAGCTTAGCTACAAGAATCAGAATTGAAATTTTACCGAAAAATTCAGAAATTCAGCTTGAATCTCAAAATCACTTCAATTACAATCCAACTATCCTTCATTCCAGCTAAGGAAAAGGTCCACAATCCCTCCCCATTCAGCTCTAATTGACCAAATTAAAGGCGAACTTTAGCTCAATTAGATCCCCAAGTGCTGCTGCAAGATGCTGAGCTGCTACTGCTGCTTCCACCATGCTACTGCTGTTGCTGCTGCTGATTGCTGCCGCAACTACTGATGAACTACTACTACTGCTGCTGCTGCTAATTGCTGCCACAGCTGCTGCTGAACTAAAACTGCTGCTGCTGCTGGCGTAGCAATTGCCAGCCCACAGAGAGAGAAGGAATAGAGAGGAGAAGAATAAAAGCAAGTGGAGTTGATCCTCAGCTCCAACACCACTGAAACAAATTCAAAAACCACCAATTAATCTCAACAAAGGAGTTGGAAAGGATTTAGAAACTAAAAACCCAACAAAAGCCTTATACGGTTACATAAAAATTCACCTCAACTTACCTTCAATCTAGCTCCAACAAGTTTCAAATTAGCAAGGGATGAAGGTAAGATCAACTCCAATCCACCATAAGCTCAGCAAAAGAGATCAATCAAGAGGAATCCAATAAAACTCAAGAACTATCCAAGAAATTAGCTCAAACATTAAATTTCAGCAATTAAAGCCCACTCACCAGAATCCAGCTGAAATGAATCACACCTCAAGCTTTTCTCTTCAACAAAAACATATGCACAAATTAAATCTGCAGCTAGAAACTCTAGAAGAACCAATTGAGCTCTCCAATTGGTGCTGTAGCTGCTGCCAGCCTGCTCTTGCTGTTGCCACTATGCTGCTACTGCTTGTAGGCTGCGCAGGGAGGAAAATAGCAGAGAGGGAGAGAGGAGAAGGAGAAGAAAAAGAAAAAAGAAAGAATGAGAGAGGAGGAGAAGATGAATTAATTCTCAGCTGAGCCCTACAAGCCAAAACTCTAGTTAATGGTGGTTGGAGGAAGTATATATATTGTGCCCTTGACACTACTTAAATTCGCTAACTTGTTCCAGCTAAAAGTAGCTAGAGTTCGGGATCATTAGTGGCATCAATTTTGCATCAAAATGATTCCAACTTATCCCGACACTCTACAAAAGTGTCAACCAATTCAAAAACTCTAATTATTTTGGCAAAATAGTATTTTAATTTTTTCAAAATTATATATCCTCTCCCTTCAAAAAGTTTTGTCCTTGAAACATAAACTCATATCTTAAGTAGAATGCTCAAACATGTAGGGGTAAGACTCCTGCATCACTGTCTCTAACTCCCAAGTTGCCTCAACATTCTTCGTGATTGGTCCACAAAACTTTTAGACAGGGAATGAGCCGGTTGTGCAATTCTTTCACTTTTCGAGCAAGAATCCGCATCGGTCGCTCCTCGTATCTCAGATCCTTACCCAACTCGATTGGAGTGAAATGAATCACATATGAAGGGTCGAATATATATCTCCTCAATGCTGAGACGTGGAAGATGTCATGGATACTGGCAAGTCACGGTGGAAGTACAATCCTGTATGCCACGGGGTCAACTCGCTGCAAGATCTCAAAGAGGCCAGTGAATCGTGGACTGAGTTTTCTACGAACTCCAAATCTGTGAATTTTCTTGGACGACAAGACTTTCAAGAACACATGATCTTCAACCTGAAACTCTAACCTAGTATCAGAATAGCTCCTCTATCGATTCTAGGCGGTCTCAAGATGTCGTCACGCAATTCTGACCTTTTCCTCTGTCTCAACCAAAATATCTAGTCCCAACGTTTTCCTTCCACCTACTTCACTCCAACACAGGGGTGATCGACACTTGCTTCAAATGGAGCCATCTGGATGCTTACTTGATAGCTATTATTGTGCGCAAACTTGGCCAATTTCAAATGTCGATGCCACCCTCCTCCAAAATTTAGGATACAAGCCTTCAGCATGTTCTCTAAGATCTGAATTGTCCGCTCTGACTGTCCATCGGTTTGTGGGTGAAATGCTGTACTGAAGTGTAGCCGTTTACCAAGATTGTCTGTAAGCTCTCCGAAAATGCGAGACGAACCTTGAGTCTCGATCTGATATAATCGAGGTAGGTACTCCATGTAATCTCACTACCTCATCCAAGTATAATTGTACGAGTCGGTCCCTAGACCAAGAAGTCTGCACTGGCAAGAAGTGAGCAGACTTGGTCAGTCTGTCCACTATCACCCACACTGCATCAAATCCACCCTATGCCCTTAGCAATCCCACAGTGAAGTCCATGGTGATTTGATTCCACTTTCACTCTGGAACTGGAAGATTCTGAAACTTGCCAGCAGTTACTTAATGCTCTGACAAGTTAAACACTGAGCCATATATCTCTTAATGTCCTTCTTCATTTCATTCCACCAAAAGTGTGCCTTCAAATGCTTATACATCTTAGTTCCACCCGGAAGAATGGTATAAAGTGAACAATGAGCCTCTCTCAAAATCTCTCTAGGATCTCTAAATCCATAGGTACACATAGCCGATCTCTGAACCGAAGTACTCCTGAGGCATCCAAAACCAAAACCCTCTACCTCCCCGTTCTCGACATCAGTACGAATCCTCGTCTAGTGTGGAGTCCTCACTTTGTTTCTCCCTGACCTTGTCCAACATAGTGGGCTACAAAACCATAGACAACAGTCTCGCAAAGACCCCAGGGGATGTAACCTCTAATCCAAACTGTCTTAACTCCTCATATAATGGCGTCTACTGCGTGATCAACATGCTCAGGCTCTGCACTAACTTCCTGCTCAAAGCAGTTGCCACTACATTCGTCCTATCGGGACGATACTGAATGTTGGTATCATAATCCTTCAACGGCTCTAACCACCAGTGTTGCCTGAAATTCAGCTTCTTCTGAGTGAACAGATACTTAAGACTCTTATGATCTGTAAAAATCTCATAGTGCTCTCTATACAAATAGTGACGCCAAAGCGTCAGTATGAACACTTGTGACACCCCAATTGTGACACCCCAGGTAGTCATATATAAAAGATATAATAGGGCTAAACTCTTAACCCGGCTTAAGCACTTTGGGTGGTGGCTAGGCCCAAGAGGTTGTGAGAGTTGAGCGTGCTAGGACGGGAGTAGTCCTAGGATGGGTGACTCCCTGGGAAGTCCGGGGCGTCACAGTTGGTATCAGAGCCAATTACCAGCCGGAAGTGTGAGATGAGTCTCGGCTGAGCCAGGTGTAGTTATGGGTAGAGCATGGCTCCCAAGGGTTTATGGGTAGAGCACGGCTCCCCCGGTTTAGGCTAGCGAGATGAGTCTCACACCGCCTGGTACTTGTGAGTCGGAGCCTAACGTGGACGTCAGGACTTTAAAGGGGGGAGATTGTGACACCCCATATAGTCCTATATAAAAGATATAATAGGGCTAAACTCTTAACCCGGCTTAAGCATTTTGGGCGGTAGCTAGGCCCAAGAGGTTAAGAGAGTTAAGCGTGCTAGGACGAGAATAGTCCTAGGATGGGTGACCCCCTGGGAAGTGGGGCGTCACAGTTGGTATCAGAGCCATTACCAGCCGGAATTGTGAGATGAGTCTCAGCTGAGCCAGGTGTATCATGGAGAGAGCTAGGCTCTCATGCTAAGGACTGTTATGGGTAGAGCGCGGCTCCCCACAAGGTCGGTTTAGGCTAGCGAGGCAAGTCTCACACCGCTTGGTACTTGTGAGTTTGAGCCTGACGAGGACGTCAGGTGTAAGGGGGAGAGATTGTGAGACCCCAGGTAGTCCTATATATAAGATTTAATAGGGCTAAACTCTTAACCCAGCTTAAGCATTTTGGGTGACCCCCTGGGAAGTCCGGGGCGTCACAGTTAAAAATTTGGACCATTTCTCGATTTGTGCGTGTCATCCTTGCGCAGGTGCCATGCTAATCTTCTCTGTATCGTTCCAATTTTATCGGATGTCTCCGATACCACCCAAATCTGTCACGCCCCGAGACCACAGCAAAATCCTACGGGGACGTCAACAGACCCGCCGAACGGATAGAGTTTCTCCTGTTCGAACGAAGCGGCAACAAAAACAAATAGTTTCCAAGAGTCACGAAAAATCGAACAAACTATTCTCACATCACAAGCATCAAGATGAAGTGTTGAATAACAAATAGACATGTATCAGAGCACTATCTACAAGCTAAACTGCTGTACATCATGTACTTCATCAAATAAAAACTCAATCTTAAAACAAAATACAAGGAGAAAGGGGCCTAGCCCTCGCCAATACATGTATGTAGTGCAAAGTAGCACTCTATCTAGTGGTCTTCTAATGTATAGACATGCTGGTAGAGGATGCTATCTACTACGCGATCCCCCTCACCTCGATCAACCATCGGTGTACGTACCCCTGAAAAATAAACCACAACAGGGTGTGAGAACTACTGAACAGTAGTTCCCAATGGGTACGGTCGGCGATAACCACGACCTTCCCACTAGGTCTATTGGAGGCCAGACTAATAAAAGAACAGTAAAATCTGTAGTGAATGAGTAACTGAATAAAACTGGTGATAATCTAAACAGGTAAAGATCTGAACAATAAAGGTAAAGTGCAATAAGTGCCTACCTGACTATGACCTGCATAGAGATATATCAGGTAACAATGAATGGATAACTGCATGCACAATAAATAGAACTCTGTACCTGCTATACTGTCATGTTCCTGTACGGGTAGTGAGATAAAAAGAAAAAGTCGAATAGTGTATGCATCAATGCAACTACTGCAACAAATACTGCAAGAATACCCAATCACAACGACCGACTCGTACGTTCGGTCAAGCCTGCGCCCGCGTAGTGTCGGCATCGCACTCCCGCAGGTGCACCATCGACCCGACCCCTAGGCTCTGCCCCCTTGGGCACACATATATCACATATCTCAGCTACACTGGCCAGCATCCGAAGCGGCACTAGAAGGGGCGCGACCCCTACCGAGTATCATAGTATATAGCACAAAACACATATACAGTCAAGCTCAAAGTGGCCTTGCAGGCTATGGTCTAGATCATGGTCAACAATGACACAATGCCAATCCAATGTCCTCAGAGCAGTCATGAAGTAAACAATAGGTCAACATCTCAACAGCATGTGCATAAACTCTCTACCGCCGTGCCACCCGCGGCCTCTATCACAAACCTCATGTCATGTACAAGAGAAATAGATAAAACACATAGATAGCTCACATAGACAACTCACAAAGATGCACCTATAGGACAATAGACAACTCATCAAGATACACAAGATGTCGACTGGCCTCCCACGACCTACGGAAGAATGTTTAATATGTGATATGGCTAGCAATCATTAGGGCAAATCTATGTGACAATGGAATGGTCAAGAATCGGAAGAATCAACCCAATGATCTCTACTCAATCGTCGAACTTCTAAACATCCAGCTACACGTCGCACAAATTCTCGGCCATAAAATGTTCAAAAGAGCGATCATCCAAGGTCTCACAAAGCCTAGACCTCAATCATGTATCCATGGCATGTTCAATACAATGAAAGTAAGTATGGCATGATCGATGCAGGAAAAAGGCACATTCATGTATTATGCTCCAAATGCGATATACGAGTCACAACAGACAGGTTCATGTTTCATAATTCGAGTGCTAAATCGTATGTTTTTGGTTCAAATTCCCCCTACGTCTATTTTAGCGAAATGTCACATGCACATAAACCTCCAATACATTGCGAATCCACTAGCCACGAGCAATCAACCTCCAATACGCCTTTCCCCGGCTCAATCTAGTAAGGAATCTCCTACGAAATTTAGAATCCATTATTTCGGCAATTCGATGAATGAATATTGAAGTTTAGGTAAGGGTAACTTAACTTACCTCAAAATCCACTAGTAACAAGTCCAAAATAACCAAAAACTAGTAAAAAGGGTTTGGCAAAGGTCGCATCATATGCAACGAGAAGAAACGGACGACGAAATCATCGCATTTCTCATAATCACTCCAAATCAATTTAATTCCACTTTCACCAGAATTCAGCTTTCGAGATAACTTATTACCTGAAAATTCGGTTAATGAAGTAAGTCCACAAGCTCCTTACTTTCACTAGAACATCACCACAAGCTCAATTTGATACCTAGTTAAGAGAGAAGGACGGAGAAGTTAGCACATATCCAGCAAAATTCGAATTTCGGTTTGCTTCGCTCACTATCTCAATTTCATTCCAATTTCCTTTAGTTCCACTTGGAGTAAGGTGCAATCCGAAGCTCACTACCATCTTCCCCCTTCAATCAACTTCAATTTCGAAATTGACAGGAAATTGGACTCAACTAGAGTCTCCAAAAGCACGGTGTCGAGGCCGCGAACCGACTTCAATTACTAATATCGCACCCGATATTGTAACTACTGCTGCCTTTACTGCTGCTACTCTTTGTAGCAGCAGCCTGCACTGCTGCTGGCAGCAACATCATCAGTAGCACACTTGCTACTGCTGGCTGCAGCACCAGCAGTAGCAGTCCCTGCTGCTGCTGGCTGCCGCAGCACTAGCAGCAGTAGCACCAGCAGTACCAGCACATGCCGCTGGTATTCCTGCTGATTGCGCCGGCAATTAATCCCCAACCGCGCGGCAGCGAGCACGTGCTGACACTTTGAAAATCCTTCGGCGAAAAGCACGCGCATTCGGCTCCAAAAATCGCATAGTAACCTCAATCACCAAACTTCCTCACAAAAATCGATCCACAAAAGCTCAACAAAATAGGCGAAAAGAGAGAGGGAGGTGTTAGTAATTAAGTACTAACCTTGCCATCGAAATGCCGAAGAAATTTTATGCGGGCGCGGCTCCAATCGACTCGTTGAAAAACTCAAAAATCTCTAATTCCTTCTCTTTCTTCTCTTTTCTCCTCTTTTCCTGTCCTATTCTTTCCTCTTTCTTTCTCTCTTGCGTACAGGTAGTCCTATTAATTGTGCAAATATGTGATAGATTGGGTCCATCACAAATGTCTGATTTCTAGACGATATTCTAGCACATCTGAGCTTTTTTACTGTGACGCCCCAACTTCCCAGGGGGTCACCCATCCTAGGACTACTCCCGTCCTAGCACGCTTAACTCTCTCAACCTCTTGGGCCTTGCCACCACCCAAAATGCTTAAGCCGGGTTGAGAGTATAGTCCTATTATATTTCATATATAGGATTACCTGGGGTGTCACAATCTCCCCCCCTTTAAGCCCTGACGTCCTCATCAGGCTCAGACTCACAAGTACCAGGCGATGTGAGACGTCTCGCTAGCCTGTCATTCAGACCCTGGCTCAGCCAAGACTCATCTCACACTTCCAGCTGGTAATTGGCTCTGATACCAACTGTGACGCCCCAACTTCCCAGGGGGTCACCCATCCTAGGACTACTCCCGTCCTAGCACGCTTAGCTCTCTCAACCTCTTGGGCCTTGCCACCATCCAAAATGCTTAAGCCGGGTTGAGAGTATAGTCCTATTATATTTCATATATAGGATTATCTGGGGTGTCACACCAATAGTCCCACATCGGATGGGAATGGAGTTGTCATTGGGTATATAAGAGGACTCCACCCTAGTAATAATAATTGGGCTTAAGCATTTTGGGTCGGTGGTTTTGGCCCAACGAGCTATTATTGCTAGCGGGTTGGGTCGTTACATTTGGTACCAGAGCCGGTTCACCAGCCGGAAGTGTGAGATGGGTCTCGGCTGAGCTAGGATCGGAATGACAGACTAAGCCAGGGTTGGTGAATGACAGGCTAAGTCAGGGTCGGAATGACAAAGGCTAGCGAGACCAGTCTCACATCGCCTGGTGATCTTGGGCTGTGTGTGTGTTTAGGGCTGATAAGGACATTAGGCCTAAACGGGGGGAGTCTATGACACCCCAATAGTCCCACATCGGATGGGAATGTGGTTGTCATTGGGTATATAAGAGGACTCCACCCTAGTAATAATAACTGGGCTTAAGCATTTTGGGCCGGTGGTTTTAGCCCAACGAGTTATTATTGCTAGCGGGTCAGGTCGTTACAACACTATAGCTGCAAGCTCTAAGTCATGTATAGGGTAATTATTTTAGTAATTCTTCAATTGCCGTGAAGTATAAGCAATTACCCTACTATGCTGTATCAAAATACAATTCAAGCCACTGTGTGATGCATTATTGTAGATCACAAATCCTTTCCAATAACTGGAAGGAATAGGATATGAGCCAACATCAGCCTCTGCTTTAGTTTTTCGAAGCTCCTTTGACAATCCTCACTCCAGATGAACTTAATTCCCTTTTGAGTCAATTGAGTGAGGGGTGTGAAAAGCTTTGCAAAGCCTTCTACGAACCGACGGTAATATCTTGCCAATCCAAGAAAACTCCTCACATCAATGATCGTTGTCGGTCTGGTCTGGGCTAATCCTGAATCGCATCAATCTTCTTCGGGTCAATTGCCACACCTATGGCGGAAATCACGTGGCACAAGAAAGCAACCTCTTGAAACTAAAACTTGCACTTCTTCAACTTGGCATACAACTTCTTCTCTCTTAGAAGCTGTAGCATTATCCTCAAGTGCTCATCATACTCCGCATCACTCCAGAAGTAAATCAGAATATCATCTATGAATACTACCACAAATCTATCCAAGTATGGCTTGAACACTCTGTTCATCAAATCCATAAATACGGTAGAGACATTTGTTAATCCAAAAGGCATCATAGTGAACTCATAATGCCCATATCGTGTCCTGAACGCCGTCTTGGGAATGTCTTCGGCTTTTACCTTTACCTAGTGATAACCAGATTACAAATCCATATTCGAGAAGACACAAGATCCTTGTAGCTGATTGAATAGATCGTCGATGCACGGCAAAGGATACTTTTTCTTGATGGTCACTTTGTTCAATTTTCAATAATCCACACAAAGTCTCAGTGAACCATCCTTCTTTTTTATGAATAACACTGGCGTTCCCCAAGGTGATACACCAAGTCTTACAAACCCCTTATCCATCAGATCCTGAAGCTGCGCCTTTAGCTCTCTTAGCTCAACGGTTGCCATTCCGTAGGGTGCTTTTGAGATAGGTGCAGTTCCAAGGACCATGTCAATCACAAACTCAACCTCCCTATCCGGCGGCATCATCGTTAACGCTGGAAAAAACATATCCGAGAACTCGCGGATTATAGGGATATACTCGAGTCCTAGCGCCCTACAGGCACCTCTACAACAGCCTATTAATGTGGAATATGCTGAATTATTCGGGTTGGCATTGTCAATTCATCCAGAACTTCCCAAGAAATTCTTCGATTTCTTCCGGGAGCAGATGATTATTGATCTGCTTCTCACGTTCCGTGAATAGCCGAGATACCAAGAAGGCAGTGCATCCTCTGCTCATTATCTGTCTGGCCCTTGAAGTAGAAATTATAGTAGTGAACAGTGTACTTCTCCAACCTCTGTAGATAAACTCCTTCTGTCTAGGCTCACGAAACATCACTGTCCTAGCTCCACAATCGATTGTCGCGAAGTAATGCGTCAGCCAGTCTATCTTGAGCACTACATCAAAATCTTACAACTGCTAAAGATCAACAGGTCTGCAGACATGATCCATAGTCCCAACTACACTGGATATAACAAACAACACTCCTTTATATGCAACACATGATCAGAAATTTGCACATCTCATGTATATGGTAATGGCCCTATCTCTAGTCCACGCAGTGATGTAAATGCTTGACTAATAAATAAATATAATGTACCGGTATCAAACAATGCACGTTCTCTAATGCCATAAATCAAATGATACCTGCCACCATATGATTAGCTGTAGTAGAATCTTCAACCTGGGCTGCATAAACTTGGCCGCTCTGTGCCTGCTGTTTTCGCTCAGTCTAGTATGGAACGCAAGCCGATCTGCCTGGCTATAGGTCAGTGGAGCTCCCGGCATCTACTGAGGTGTAGTAGGGGCCGATGATGTCTATGGTGCTGGTGAGGCTGCTCGGGGGCAAGCTGACCGCGCGTGTCCTGGATGTCCACATCGGTAGCACCGACCCTCCCTCTGCTCACACTGCCGCGGCCAATGTGCTTCTCCACAAATAATGCATCTCGCTAGCCGCCTTTGCTGCTGTCTCTGCTGGCGAGATCTACCAGATCACCGTCGTCCCGAGGAACCATGACCTTGAGAGTGTGATTGTGGAGGCCTCAGCGGTCGTCTTCCATTAGTCTTTTCCCCGTCGTCAGGGATATGGCGCTTCCTATCTTGACTCTATCTCGATGCTGCGGCCCAACTCCCTGATCACTGTGGCTCCGTGTTCTACTTAGAGGGCTTGCTCAATCACCACATCCAAGGTCTATAACCTCTGCACCTGGACCAAGGTATAGATCTCCTGCCGCAGAGCCTGCTTAAATAGGTAGACCTTGAGTGCCTCATCTATCGTCACAAATAGTACACAGTTTAGCAATTAATTAAATTTTTGAGCATACTTCTGTACCAATATGTCACCCTCCTGTAGATTTTTTAGGTCCTCCTCGAATTTTTGCAATGTTGTTCGAAAAATAGGCGCCATAGAGCAACCCTTGAAACTCGGTCCATGTTATCTGCAGCACCCTCAGTGATCGATCTTACCGAATCTTCCTCCACCACGAGTATGCATCGCCCTCCAAGCAGTGTACTACCAAGCGAACTAGCTCTCGCTCCGGCACAAAGAGGTTCTTGAACAGCTTTTCCATAGCTCAAACCCAAGCCTCAACTATCCAACGCTCGGTGCTACTACCGTCAAATCGGGGCGGATTGAATATACTAAAACGAGCCAACCTCTCTGTGATCCACTCCTGCTCTGCGTCTGTCAGCTGCCCACCTGACCTCGATGTCTCTCTACTGGGCATAGGTGCTGCGGGCATTATCGTAGGTGGGGTGCGGTCATGGCCGGGGCACGCAGTGGTGTAGTCTGCAGTGGTGCCTGAGGCTCTGAGGCTCATGGTGCTATGCTCGGCCCTCTGTGGTAGTACACCCTGCTGCCTCATAACCTCTGTTAGAGCAGCCAACTGATCCCACAAATCCTGCATTGCATTCTGTCCTGCCTGCTATGGCTCCGCGGGTAGTGTGGGAGTGGCCTATATCAGCGGTCAATCTCGGCGCCTAAGAGGCATCTTGATCACCAGCAACAAAGCACAAGTTAGTTACACACTTGGAAATAGTCTCGATCCAATCAAGTGAAAGTCTAGAAGGACATCTCTTTTCTTTCGTTATATTATATCATCTGCAGTCCACATAATCATCTTACAGGAAAAGACACATCTCCTTCGATTACTCTTCACTCTCCTGGAAGAGTTTCTAATAATTCAATTGCCGACAGCAAGTTACGTCTCTCATGTCTTGATTTCCTAAGATCTGCCAAAAGTTTAGGGTTTTTTAAGTTCCAACAACTATTCCTAAGTTTTGATACCAATTTAATCTGTCACGCCCTATGTTGCAGCCAAACCCGGGCTCGCCAACAGACCCACCACATACAGAGGAAGCCCTGTATATACAAAGCGATGGAAGTACTTGTAAACAATATAAGAGCAACTACAAGCAAGTACTAGAGCTGAAATAAGAGCTGCTAAGGACTAACAAGTAATTGACTGTACATATAAGTCCAAAAAGTATATCTAGTAAAATCCATCAAGTACATAGCCACTTCTCAAAGCTGAAAAAAAAAAAAATTAGTATGTGCAATGACTACTACGCAAAAACTGTCACTAGGGTACTCCTCTAGCTCAATTAGCAGAAATAGATAGGGATCTAACTTGTGACTTCCCTTACCTCGATCAATAGCAGCGACAGGGGTGGAAAGCTCCGCAAGAGAAGATATCAACAAAGAGCGTGAGAACTACTATAAACAAGTAGTCCTCGTTGAGTACCGTCACCGACACTGACGGCCTACTAGCTAGGTCTACAAAACTGAAAAGGAAGAACTAGGTAAGTAAAAGAGCTAAAAATAGTAAAAGTTGGAAAAGAAACTACAGCTACTATGTATCTATACTACTAGTGCTCAAAATGAAATGACAAGGTATAATGGATGTATCAACTAACTATCGGGTACTCGCTATCCAAATCCAATCCAAATGACCGCCTACAAGGTCCGGTCAAGCCTGCACAGCTCTACCACAATGACACCACCCTTAGGGTGGCCGGCCCTAGTAGGTCGCCCAAAAAGCTGCTGCAATACCAACACATAAAAAAAAAAAAGCCTCACTTGCGGAGCAGCACTTGAGGATGCTACTCGGCAGAGCAAAAAGTATAGTCTTTGTCGAGCTCAAATCTAGCTGATACAAGCTGTAGTCAATGCGAATAATTAATTAAATTATAAAACTGTGATCCACATGCCACAGGCATAATCCAATACAAAGATAGAAGGTCCGGGACAACCATCAACCTAGACGACACCCCTACTATATAATTCAGTCTAACAACTGCTATAAATATCTCGGCTCCTCAGCACGAGTATAAACTCATTCTACACTAATCCAAATGCTCACAACCCTCTAATCAGGGTGAAAAATAGGTAAAAACCGTTAAAGAGTCTAAATTCTAATGATAGAGCATCAGGGATAGTTCAGTACAGATTTTATACATCAAATGGGTTCAATTCAGCAAAAACAATTCTCTACATAGAGTTTGAAGGGTTCTAACACAGGAAATCTCACATGCAGTTATCACAATACTAGGTTAGGGCATTCAAATAGAATAAGAATTTAGTATGCATGAAGAAATTGGCTAAACATAGTGAGCATTTTGTCGTTTTCGGCAAACATAGTGTGTGTATATATATATATATATATATATATATATATATATATATATATATATATATATATATAGTCCGGCTACAATTCTATCAATAGCGCCTAGCACTTGGTGCTACCAAGCTTTTCGCCGTTAGATCTACCCGTTTGACCATTTCTACCATCACACTATTTCACCAACATCTCACTAAACCCTAGGGTACCACTATCATCCTAAACGCATATCCCTTCATCCAAGGGCCGAAAACCTAATAACGCCAATGACTTGGTGCTATTAGTAGTATTTTAGACTGGTTCTATATATATACACACATATACATATACATATACATATACATATACATATAACACTGACATATATGTATAATTGCCTATAGGTCCCTTAAATTTCAATTTTCATGCACCAAGCCCTTACCAACCTGCAACATTTGCATTGAGTACCATCCTCTAAAATTCTGCTCGATTTAACACCTCGAATTTCGCGTCTTTTTTCAAAAAAATCCCACGATCAGAAATTCTCTCTCGATTTTATCTTAGTGCCATTTTGCACAGATAACCCTAATTTTTTTTTGAAATTTGAGTCACGTATTCTCTTCTGAGTCTACTTTCATATGGATCCTTCCGCTTGCCAAAACTGTGAAATATTTCACATAAAATGATAACGCCTTTGCCAAGTGTTCTTATTTCACACTTTGCAAAAATTGCAACTTAGCTCTCCAACCTTTGAGTTCCTTACAAAGAACTCACTAATGCATGTATTTTGCCTAGTGGCACCTTCCCAATAAATTTTCACGTGATTCGACATATAAAATGTCGCACCTTTTGCTGAAAAATCCATTTCCTTCAAATTGATCATTTTATATTTCTTTCTAAACTGCACTTTAGCCGCGCAAACTTCGAAAACATACCTTATCACTACTTCTGGGACTGCCAAACCTTGAGAGTGGCAGTTTTCGTTTCACTAAAATTGTTCCATTTTCAGAAGTAGCATACCCCTTTGCGAATTTATACGGTTAACCCAATTTTTCGGAATTTAAAAATTTTGGTTTCTATGTTATGCTTCGCATGTGCGGAGTTCGTTCTCATGCATAAAACAGATATGTTGGCATACCGGGGGGCTTATGCTATAACTCAGGACATGACAAATTAAGTTATCAGAGCCTACTAATATGTTAAGTGGACTTAATAAGCCCTAGGCTTTTGGAAAACCTTAAGTATGTAAGAACATGAGTGACGTGACTTGGCGCGAAAGTTAGTAAATTAGGTTATGTGATATCTTCAAAAGTGTGTTAAAGAGTAATTGAAGGTTCATGTCTTTTCCTTATGGATAATTTTATTGGTTGCAGACAATAATAATATTACAGGTGGAAAAGGGATGTTCTTCTAGACTTTTGCTTAATTGGGTCGACCTGTGTTTTTATTATATAATTAATGTTGTTTTGTTTTTAGTAACTAAGATGGCGCAGCATGTGTGACCTTCGATGAGAGCCACTGCTGCGCTGCCTGACGAGTAGAGTCAGCATAGGTCTAGCGAGGTATGGGAGCTTCATGATCAGATGGCTACACTAGTAGGAGTAGTGGGTGGCAAGCTAAGGCTTCCCAGTGCCATGAGGAACAGATCAAGAGGTTGCATGATTTGTTGTTGCAGTAGGCAAATATGGCACAAAAAGCCCAGGAACAGCATCCGCTTCTGCCGACTACACTAGCTGCTCAGATCGGAGCTTCAATGGTGGCTAAACTAAGGCCGACAGGTATTGCCGCAGCCACTCCTACATCTATCTGAGATATTTCAATTGCCGGTCAGTGTTCATCAAAGGTGGAGCAGGAGTAAGCGCCAAAGAGTCTTGCAAACTTCCAAAAGTTTGACCCACTAAGATTCAATAGGCAGAACACTAATCCCTCGGTTTTAAAAAGTTGGATTGACGCGATGGAGAAACTCTTTGAGGATCTATTTATTGCCAACTGGGATAGAGTACACTTGGCAACATATTGTTTGGAAGATGACGCACATCATTAGTGGAAGAGAGGTCAATCGAGCCGACTTGAGGGTGCATCTCCTTTGATGTAGGGGGAGGTCCAAGGAATTTTTTTCGATTTATATTCCTAGATAATGTGAAAGAGAAGTCGGAGGATGACTTTACGAAGTTGCGGCAGGGGGATCGCATAGTGAAAGAGTACGAGTTTGTCATGCACGGACCCCAGTGAAAGCCTACCCGGCGCGTGCACAGACCCGCCGTGTGCACTAGGCACCGCCTGGTGCACACAAGGCGTCTACGTCAAACAATAAAAGAGCAAGAGAAAGGAAAATCCGTACATCCTACATGAGGTAATCAGAGCGTACAAATATACTATTAAGAAATAAGTCAAAAGTCCTAACCATTCAAAAGATATATAATAAGTTCCAATCAAAAGGTACATCTTATGAACTCAAGGTGGTCTCTACACAAAATATACAAAGTATACCTTTCACAACCAAAACCAAAAGATCAGTGTCTCGGGTCCACCTATAGCAACACCAGAGTAGGCTCTGACTAGTTGCTATCCCCTTGCCGCGATCTCTAGCCTCCCCAGCAGTGGAAGGCTCTGTAACAAAAATAAACAACCAATGAGGGTGAGAACTATTAAACAATAGTTTCCAGTGGGTAAGCTACCGAGAATAGCGAGATACACCACTAGGTCAACGAAGGCAAAAGATAGTACAAGTATGTAATAACCTACATGTATGTCCAACTTCATGTATGCGTCTAGTAGTTATGATGTACGATGTCAAATTCAGTTTACTTTTATCCAATTGTCGGGGACTTATACATGGTAGAGTCCCGGCTTGTGCTATGCCTAACGGTCCCGTGGTAGTCAACATTTCCTCTCTAGAAATGAGCCTCCCCCACGGTGTCCTACTTCAGCGCCCAATCCCGCACGGTGAGCATGATGTCTCAAAGGCTAAACTCCGAAGTGCCGGCTTGTAGGGAGCAACCCTCACAAGCATGTACGAATGAGCACAAGGCCAAGCAAGCATGGTCATATGCGTCATGCCAATGATATAGAGACTGAATCATCATATCTACAACATGGAGTTTGTGATGTCCTGCTTCCGAGGAGGTCACCTATCCTTGGACTATTCTAGTCCTAGCACGCTTAACTCGCTTAACCTCTTGGGCCTAACCACCGCCCAAAATGCTATAGCCGGGTTTAGAAACTCACAACCACAAGGTAATGTGAGACTTGTCTCACTAGCCTCACCCAACCTTATGGGAATCCACTCTACAGCCACAACAATCGTTAATCGAGGAGTCGCCCCACTGTATCAGAAGCGTACCGATCCTTTCACACGAGGGTTCATAGGGTGCCACTCCAACGCCCCATCTCGAACACCCTCATCGTCGACGAGCTCCGCCAATGATTTTGAATATGGGTGATGCCCCAACTTCCCAAAGGGTCACCCATCCTAGGACTACTCCAGTCCTAGCACGCTTAACTCTCTTAACCTTTTGGGCCTAGCCACCGTCCAAAATGCTATAACCGGGTTTAGAAACTCACAACCACCTGGCAATGTGAGACTTGTCTCACTAGTCTTAGCCGACCCGCCCCACTTCCCAGGGGGGTTCACCCATCCTAGAACTACTCCAATTCTAGCACGCTTAACCTTCTTTACCTCTTGGGCTTAACCACTGCCCAACATGCTATAGCTGGGTTTTGAAACTCACAATCACTCGGCTAACGATCGGTGTGGGTGGAGAGTGGCTCCCTAGAAGGTCGACTAAGGCTAGTGAGACGAGTTTCACATTGTCTGGTGGTTGTGAGTTTCTAAACCCGACTATCGCATTTTGGGCAGTGGTTAGACCCAAGAGGTTAAAAGAGTTAAGCGTGCTAGAGCTAGAGTAGTCCTTAGATAGGTGACCCCTTGGGAAGTGGCGCGTCACAGAATTTCAACTAACGACCTAGAGATTGAGTACATTGTCATAAACGTCATATCTAGTCTCTCAACTTGTTTTAAGTACATTACACTTACTGTTACAACATGTCTTTAACATGCAAAGTGTCATATCTCATCTTAACTATAGCAAGTATAAAAGATTTGCCATTCAAGTCTCGAACAAGTAAGTAGCTCCACTAATCATGAAGTGTTACATATGTATAACAACTCAACTATAGCATGCATGAGGGCAATTTATTTATGCTATAACCGAATTAATTGCATACTATTAACTAATTCATGTATCTTTACATGCATATAGTTTACCATAGCCTCTATGACATAGAGAATAAAACTCATCACGTATGGGGTGACCAAACCATATGTCCAAAAATTCAATGATGCCATGAATTGCATGCTAAAGCATCAATTAAGCCCTATAAGCATAATGGGAGACATAGGGGGAGTTCATCAATTTCGGTGAGATCAAACCCACCGGATAGCTATCAAGAGTCCGATCGTTTCACATACAGAGTTTCCCCTAGACTTGTTGTGCCGTAAGAAAAATTCCAAAAGGGTTACAAACTTCTAAAGAGCTCACCACAAAATTCATCAAACATCAAAAAGAAAAATAGGTGACAAAAATCTTTGACCAAGAAAAACTTGTCCAAGCTCCAAATTAGAGCAATGGGGCTTCAATTCCAACCTATAAGAGTGTTCTACACTCATCAATTTCAATCCAAAAGCTCACAATTGAAAAGCCCCAAAATAAACTGTAGTTTTTGCAAACTACCAAAATCTTCATGAGTCTCTTAAGTAGAAGATGAAGGAAGGTTACTAACCTCAAACAATGCTCCAAACCCACCTTAGAAATGCTAGGGTTGAAGCTTAGGGCTCAAACAACTCTCTTCTTCAAGTTCAAGCATCACTCCTAGTCCTAGGTGCATGCATCCATGGAGAAAATGAAGGAAAAGAAGAAGAATTCATGGATGGGAGGGGTTTGGAGAAAAAGAAATCCAAGAGAAAGGGAAGGAAAGTTCACATTTTCCTTTCTCTTTCACTTTCCAAATGAGAGGAATAGAGGAAGGTGAAGTGGGTTAAAACCCACTTGCATAATATCCACTTAGGTCCCTCAGAACGAGAGAAATCACCCTCCCCACGAAATTCCATGTTTAAGAAATGAGATAAGAGTTTTCTTATCGGTAATGTAAGTGGTAATTGCATACCATCACTTTGATAATAAGAAATAAATACTTGCATGATGACTTTTATACTCTATGTAGTAGAGGTTTATGTAGCTCATGCATGTCATGGATTATGGTCTTGTTGGCATCGTAGAATGCATTGTTATAGCATTTGTAGAATGCATTGAAAGCAGCATTAGTATAATGCATTGAGTATGACTCTAGTTAAAGCATATGGTAGTAACCCGTTGGGGTCATGAATGAGACGTAGGTCCATTCCTATTGGTAGAGTGAGATGTAACCACTTGCATGTTAGAGACATGTTACATATTGGTAGAAATATACCCACATGTGAATTGAGAACAAGTGTGACTTATGTATTATGATTCCGACCCTCGAGTCGATGTTGTGATTCCATGTTTTAGACATGATGAACGTATTTCCTATGATGTTGACTACGCTTGTTAATGCCATTGTGCTCATTCGCACATGCTTGTGAGGGTCGCTGCCTACAAGCCGGCACTCCGGAGTGGGCCTTTTGCGACGTTTGATCGCCTATGTGCAGGTTATATGGGCGCCGAAGTGGATTGTCGTGGGGGAGGCTCATTCTAGCGAGATAATGTTGACTACCACGGGGCCATTAGGCACGGCACAAGCCGAGACTTGAGAAGTCCTTTATGGTAGGAAATATTGTGAGGAATGTGACATTTGACACTATAATTAATCGATGCATATAGATGTAGCAGATGGACATAGTTGTGCGTTGTGACCTTGTGGCATTACATGTAGTGAGACATTGACATGACTTGGCACATTTGTGGTTAGTGAACATAACATACATATAGTTGGGAACAAGTCATATAGTTCATACATGTAGTGGGAAGTCGGTTATACATTTCATACTTGTAGTTGGAGACAAGTCATATGTGTAATAGTAAACTTGACATATAGTGAGTTTATGACATTAGAACATGTGTAGTTGATCATGGCATATTTACACGTATATGAGTAGAATGTTTACATGCTTTGTAACATGATCATGTTTTATAACTTAATGTTAGAGGCATAGTAGAGTAGAACCTTTATATGTTAATCATGCTTTATTACTAATCCTACTTTTGCCTCAGTTGACCTAGCGGTGTATTTCGCCACTCTCGGCAGCTTACCCACTGGGAACTATTGTTTAATAGTTCTCACCCCCATTGTTGTTGGGTTTTTGTTTCAGAGCCTTCCGCAGCGGGAGAGACTTGGGATCGTGGCGAGGGGTTAGCAGCTAGCTAGAGCCGCGACGATGATGTTTTAGATGGACCCTTGATGCCTTTCTTTTATTTTATATGAAAGGTGTATAGTTGTGCTAGTTGGTTGATCTGTTAGCACATAGGATGTATAATTTTATTGTATATCTTGAGATGGTGGCTTTATGTCAACTTGTTTTAGTTGTAGAATTATGTTCTCGCTCTGATCACCTTATTTAGGATGTATTCCTTCTACTACTTGATTGTTGTTGTTGTCATAGACGCCTTGTGTACATTGTGTGTTGTTTTGGTGTACACGGCGGGTCTGTGCACGTGCCTGGTAGGCTCCCACTAGGGCCCGGGGCGTGACAGATTATTTTGGTATCAGAGCCTAGGGTTGAGTCTTAGTGGACCTAGTAAACCTTAGGCAGGTTGGACGATAAGGAATAGGAACGGGAGAGACGGGATCTCTTGTGACTTATTGGCGAAAGTATCATGATTGGGTCATATCTTTAGCTCCAAAAGTGTTGGAGTTGGATCGGAGTGAACGACTTCTATACCCTTGGAGGGTCACGTTGGTGGCCGACAACGTGACATCGGGGAATAGTGGGAGTCCACTTCATTACTTTCGCATGATTGGGGTTATAGTTTTGTGCGGGAATGTGTTGGCGTGGGGTGTTTTACCTGCGCATGTTGTGTTTGTTGCAGCTTGAGTTGTGGATGACGCACTTGATAGCGGCCGAGGCAGCTGAGACGGGAACCCTGCATCCTCCGAATTTGGTGAGATCCTAAAGTTGAGAGAACAGCTAGCGATTACAGCGAGCATGGTGGAGCGGCAGAGATTTTCAATGTTACTCCAAGTTGAGGCTTTGTGCCGGCAGACGAGAGGATTAAGCGACTGGAGGACTTGTTGATCCAGTAGGCAGCCGACCTCAAGAAATTTTATGAGAATGCGGATCGCACCTTGATAAGGGCAAGAGACGTGGAGACCGTTGGGACGGCAAAAGAAGCTACTAAGAGTGGCAAGTCAAATGTAAGAGGACAACCAAGGTGTTCAAAGAGAAATTGATCTCGAGAATGTGGATCTTTAGTAGGATGAAAGAGGGACGTCAAATCGTCATCAACTATTATGATGTGTGAGCGTGGAGTCCGCATGTACCTGATGATGCCCTTGGTGTGGAGGCGGGTGCTCTCTTCGTGGCCAGGTGGGCCATTCCCAGTTGGAGTGTCTGAAGAGAACAGTGTCGACAATATTGGTATCGACTTCGCGCGGCTGGCACCGGGTGAATGCGTGCCTGTTTGACAGGCGGAGCATGATGCAGCGACGATGGAGGTTGTTCGCAGCTCGTGGTTTTGGAGCTAGTTGTTGTTTGTTGTTGGTTATGATTGCGTTGATTGTAGTTTTGGATCGGCTGTTTGCCGAATGCATGGCAGGGAACTCATTCCTTGTTGCTTGCAGAACGAGTTGTTCCTGATTGCTTGGACTTGAGAGTACTGTTCTTGTACTCCATTAGGATTGGATGTTTCTGTGCGCCAACGAAGCGATTAGCTTTGTTTGGCTGAGAGCGTATAGTTCTGATTTGAACTTGGGCTGGCTCTTCGGGTTTCAGATTGCCGATGATTGTGTGAGCCGAGCTGTAGTGTCTTGGGAACCTGGACACGAAATAGTGCTTTCAGAGGGCGTGAAGGTTCGCTATTTGCGATGATTGTTTCACCCGCCCAAGCCTAGTTGTTGGCTGAGTAGGCGCGTGGCCTTTAGGCCAGCATCCTTGGTGAGAGTTGAGAATCCTCAAAAGTGAGGATGTCTCTTGTGAGGGAGTTGCTTGTGCAATCCCGGTTGAGTGGTGAGAACCGAAGGCTTGGTCTGGAGACCTCTTTTGCCAAGTATTTTCCCTTGTGGAGCATCGATCTCATTTGTTTTGAGTGGACGGGTCCTTTCGACTGTGGGTCGACTATCGTGAACTCGGTAAGGTCACGATCAAGGATATGTACTCGTGGCCGAGATTTGTTGATATGTTTGATCGGCTCCATGGATTTTGGATGTACTCGAGGTTAGTTGCAATCTGAATACTACTCTCGTTGGAGTGAGTTTGAGTTTGGACCGAGGGTAACTTGTGCACTCGGTGTAGACATTACGAAATTGTCATGATGTTATTCGAGCTGTTGATGCTCTTGTGTGTTGTATTCTCTGACCCCTGAGGGTATTCTTATCGCTGTTTGTGCCGACACTTTGGAAGCCATGAAGTGATGAAGACTAGGAAGATTTCTTGGAGTAGGTATTGCAAGTACTTCAAGTGGAGGAAGTGCCGATTTGGTCGTGAGAACAAGCATTATTTGACAAGTGATGTCAAAGCGGATGTGATTGAAGTTCCAAGAAATCAAGCAATTCAAAGATGATTTGGACAAGCGGATGTAATCGAAGTTCAAACTTCCTAGTTTGATTGGATGTTATGGATAATTGTGAGTAGATTACTAAGTTGCCTACTCCCTTCACTTGACTCACACATAAAGGGATTAAACCTTTTGGAAGGATATGTGTGAGAGAAGTTTCTTGGAACCGTTGGTGTGGTTGACGACCGCCAACCTTGTCTGCCCCGAAGGTGGGTTATGTAGTTGCCGTTATATTCCTCTCAGTGGACTGAACTGTGTTTGATGCAGATTAGAAAGGTAGGGCTGACCTTTCAGCAATTGAGGGAATGCAAGAGGAATCGCCAATTTGTGAATTAGAATTGGCCGCCATAGCCTTTACTTGGAAACTATGGCAATATTATGTATAGCCAGCATTGTGAGGTACACACAGGTCTTAAAGTTTGAGATGTCTTTTCACTCAAGGAAATGAGTTGAAGCAGCAAAGACAGGTTAGAGGTTGTGTACTGGAGATATCAATAAGATTGGTAACGATGAATTGATATCTATCCTTTCGGATCAGATCACGGAAGCTAGCCGTGATCCAGACTTGTAATCGGTGCAATCATGATCGAAAAGGGAACGACTGATGAATCCCTTGCGGATCGCTAGAGGGTGCCTTGGTTGTGGAACTGACAATTGTACCTGTGATAACAGGATTGAGGAGACACTTTATGTGAAGCTTATTGAGCTCCTCATGCTATGCATTTGGAAGGATTTGAAAGGTACATAGACCAGATGGGTCGTACCAGTGCCAGGGACGAAAATGACGCTGGAAAATTTATGGTGTAATGTTGGATGTAACGACAAGAGAAGACCAAGCATCAGCTTGCTGAGAGCAAGTTGCGAAGGCTGATTACCCTCTTGGTTGGTAGAGGATGACTACCGAAGATTTTAGTATTGGATTATCTCGCTCCCGAGCTAGACGTGATGTTAGTTGGGAGATTGTGAGTAGGTTTGCTAAACCAGCACATTTACCCCATATTCACACGGTTTGGTTGAGGAAATTTCGTGCAAGTATACCCAGGTAAATTGTGCGACTGCGTAGAGCGCCTAGCTCTATCGTTTTGGAATTTGAGTCAAATGGATGATTCTCGGTTAGAGATAGGATTTTGCACCTGAATCAGATGATCTGATTGTGATACTTGGCTAAGGAAATCCAAGAGTTGTGCGTATGAGGAATCTAAGGCCTAGATTCATTGGATTGTTTGAGACCCTGAGGCGAATGGGCCAAGTGGCGTATTGACTTGTTTTACCTCAGACCTGTTGGAGGTAAATGGTGTGTTTCAGCTAGCGACGTTCCAAGTAAGTGTTCGAATCCTACCCCGATGGTGGATGTCGCTTTGTTAAAACTACATGGAGATCTAAACTTCAAGGAGCAGTTGTTGTGGATTGGACTTGTGGAATGTAGGAATTTGGAATTATCACTATTCCTACTACAAAGGTGCTTTGGAGCAACATCTTGGATGCGATACATTGTGAGAGTTGGAGGCTTCACTGCGAGGGCAATGTTCTTATCTCCATCAGATTTGCTGTTTATTTGTTGGTTGTTGATCCGTAGTTTCGCGGACGAACCTTTTTAGGAGGGGAGAATGTAGCACACTGAACTTTAGCAAATTGCGGAGTTCTAGTAAGAGAATAGTGCCTTATACTATTCTGGAGTTTTGGATTGAGTTTGGTGAGCTTGGGAGTGTTTTCGGGACTTGAAAAGTGCGAAAACAGACTCCGGAGAGCAAAATCTGCAAAAAGTGCAGATTTTGCATTGTATTCCGGTATGGCGCGAGATACCGGAATGGATTTAAAGTATTCCGGTATGGATGTTGGAATACCGGAATACTGTGGAATTCCACAATTTCGCCGAGGCTCGGGTTTTGCAAATTTTGTGTTGTATACCGGTACGCCTGTTCGTATATCGGTACGCAGTGCAGCAGATTGCAATTCGTGCAGTTTTGTAATTTTGGTTTTTTGAGGGGTCTATGTGGATTTTGTTGCACGGGATTAAGTACCCCTTCACCCCTCTCTTGTTGCCCATTGTTGCTGAGGCTTGGAGGAAGGAGGTGCGCTTCTTCACTCTCTCTCTCTAGATTTTCTCCTTCCCTAACCCTCTAAAGCATGGATTGATCTCATTTTTCTCTATTTTCTTCATGGAGCTTGCTTCTTGGCTTTGAAGGGAGCTCGAGATGGATGAGATGAGCTTGTTGGAGGACTTAGCTTCAACCCTAGCATGTATGAGCTTGGTTGGGAGCTTGATTTGAGGTTAGTAAACCCTTTTACAATCTCTATTTGTGATTTTTGCTTGAGATTTGCATGAAAACCTAGTTTCATGAAAACTAGGGTTATTGTTAGGGTTTCTTGATTGTGAGCTCTTGGGGCTAAATTGATGAGTGTAGAACACTCTTGTAGGTTGGATTTGAAGCTCCAATGTGTTGATTTGGAGTTTGCACAAGTTTTTCTTGGATTAAGGTATTATTCACCTATTTTCTTCATGAATTTTGGTGAATTTCGTGGTGAGCTTGTTCGAAGCCCCTAACCCCTTGAAAAATTATCTTAGGGTATGTGAAGCTTGGGGGACAACTTCGTTTTGAAGTACTGCGAGGTCTCGATGGTTATCCGGTGGGTCTGACCTCACCGAAATGGGTGAACTCCCCCTATGTCTTCTCTAATATTTTAGAGTTGAATTGATGCACACTCATGCTTATTATGACATGATAAAAATTTTGGAATCATGATATATGTATAGCATATATGAGATTTGCATGCTCTATGTAGTGATTGAGTTTATGCATGGCATATTATGAAAAGTTGTGGTAAGATGGCATTTCAAATTATGATAACATAGAAATGCATGTTGGAATGATTAAAACAACATGTGAAGTACTTGATGGAAAGTGGACTTGGGGACACTTAGCATATCGGTTATTGGTAGAAATTAGCATTATATATGACATACTTACCATGGGTAGAAGAAAATATGACACCCGGCGTGTTCTTGACATAGTGAAAGGCTAAGTATGTTACACTTCACTTAGAAGAACAATAAGGTTGGCCTTATGACATAGTGCTAGACCCTCGGGTCGTTGATTGGTATTCCATGTTTAAGACATGAGGTAAGAGTTTTCTTATCGGTAATGTAAGTGGTAATTGCATACCATCACTTTGATAATAAGAAATAAATACTTGCATGATGACTTTTATACTCTATGTAGTAGAGGTTTATGTAGCTCATGCATGTAATGGATTATGGTCTTGTTGGCATCGTAGAATGCATTGTTATAGTATTTGTAGAATGCATTGAAAGCAGCATTAGTATAATGCATTGAGTATGACTCTAGTTAAAGCATATGGTAGTAACCCGTTGGGGGTCATGAATGAGACGTAGGTCCATTCCTATTGGTAGAGTGAGATGTAACCACTTGCATGTTAGAGACATGTTACATATTGGTAGAAATATACCCACATGTGAATTGAGAAAAAGTGTGACTTATGTATTATGATTCCGACCCTCGAGTCGATGTTGTGATTCCATGTTTTAGACATGATGAACGTATTTCCTATGCTGTTGACTACGCTTGTTAATGCCCTTGTGCTCATTCGCACATGCTTGTGAGGGTCGCTCCCTACAAGCCGGCACTCCGGAGTGGGCCTTTTGCGACGTTTGATTGCCTATGTGCAGGTTATATGGGCGCCGAAGTGGATTGCCGTGGGGGAGGCTCATTCTAGCGAGAGAATGTTGACTACCACGGGGCCATTAGGCACGGCACAAGCCGAGACTTTAGAAGTCCTTTATGGTAGAAAATATTGTGAGGAATGTGACATTTGACACCATAATTAATCGATGCATATAGATGTAGCAGATAGACATAGTTGTGGGTTGTGACCTTGTGGCATTACATGTAGTGAGACATTGACATGACTTGGCACATTTGTGGTTAGTGAACATAACATACATAAAGTTGGGAACAAGTCATATAGTTCATACATGTAGTGGGAAGTCGGTTATACATTTCATACTTGTAGTTGGAGACAAGTCATATGTGTAATAGTAAACTTTACATATAGTGAGTTTATGACATTAGAACATGTGTAGTTGATCATGGCATATTTACACATATATGAGTAGAATATTTACATGCTTTGTAACATGATCATGTTTTATAACTTAATGTTAGAGGCATAGTAGAGTAGAACCTTTATATGTTAATCATGCTTTATTACTAATCCTACTTTTGCCTCAGTTGACCTAGCGGTGTATTTCGCCACTCTCGGCGGCTTACCCACTGGGAACTATTGTTTAATAGTTCCCACCCCCATTGTTGTTGGGTTTTTGTTTCAGAGCCTTCCGCAACGGGAGAGGCTTGGGATCGTGGCGAGGGGTTAGCAGCTAGCTAGAGCCGCGACGATGATGTTTTAGATGGACCCTTGATGCCTTTCTTTTATTTTGTATGAAAGGTGTATAGTTGTGTTAGTTGGTTGATCTGTTAGCACATAGGATGTATAATTTTATTGTATATCTTGAGATGGTGGCTTTATGTCAACTTGTTTTAGTTGTAGAATTATGTTCTCGCTCTGATCACCTTTTTTAGGATGTATTCCTTCTACTACTTGATTGTTGTTGCTGTCATAGACGCCTTGTGTACATTGTGTGTTGTTTTGGTGTACACGGCGGGTCTGTGCACGTGCCTGGTAGGCTCCCACTAGGGCCCGGGGCGTGACAGAGTCTCCCCTACCCGCCCAAGGCGTCACAACACAAACATTTCCACGATGTTCCAACTTGGAACGGAGTACAAGAGTTGCACAAGGAAAGCATCAACATAAAGAAGTTCTACTTCTATTACATCACAATTGCACAATTATACATGCCAATTTTTTTTGTTTCCTTTCATTCAACTCAATTCCACACATTAAGTTCCAAAACTATGGAATTACAAGTTGTTTACCTTTAATAAAAACCCCTATGCTACCATTGTCCAAAACTCGGGGTACAACTATACATGACACCAAAATGAAAGGGCCGCTATCTACTGAGCCAAACCCTTGCCTCGCTCCGCCGCCTCACTCGCGGAAGGACCTGAAAAACGTGGGGTGAGAACTATAAACATAGTTCCCAGTGGGTAAGGCCGCCCAAGAGAGAAGCTCGACCCACCAGGTCCAAAGAAACACCATAAGCATAAGTTAGATTTCAATTAACTATGCATACTAATATTTACATGCTTTTAAATAAACATAAAGGATGCAACCAAATAAAATGACAACTTTCATTTTCTCCTAGGTTCATCCTATATCTCACATTGTCCAAGTTCAACTACTTTTCATTTAGTTATGGTGTCGAAATCGCTGCATCACCAATTTGGTTCTCAACCAAAGCGAAATCGCCGCAAGTATTGGGCACCGGGCAATGGAATCGCCATCCCCATCATGGTCCCAATTTCCAAAGAGTGAAATCGCCTGTCACGCCCCGTCGGGCCTTTAACACCAACTAGGTAAGAGGACAACCCTCACGGGCGCGTGCGCCATACCCGCCGAACGGAAAGAGTTTTTTCTACCCGCCTAAGGCGTCACAACACAAGCATATCCACGATGTTCCAACTAGGAACGGAGTACAAGAGTTGCACAAGGAAAGCATCAACATAAAGAAGTTCTACTTCTATTACATCACATTTGCACATTTATACATGCCCAAATTTTTTCTTTTCTTTCATTTTCATTCCATACATAATGTTCCAAAATTATGGAATATACAAGTTACATACATTTAATGAAAACCCCTATACTATCATAGTCCAAGACTAGGGGTACAACTCTATGTATCTCCAAAATGGAAGGGCCGCTAACTAAAGAGCCAAACCCTTGCCTCGCTCCGCCGCCTCGCTCCGCCGCCTCACTCGCGGAAGGACCTGAAAAACATGGGGTGAGAACTATAAACATAGTTCCCAGTGGATAAGGCCACCCAAGAGAGAAGCTCGACCCACCAGGTCCAAAGAAACACCATATGCATAAGTTAGATCACAAATAACTATGCAACAAATATTTACATGCTTGTAAATAAACATAAAGGATGCAACCAAATAAAATGTCAATTTTCATTTTCTCCTAGGTTCATCCTATATCTCACATTGACCAAGTTCAACTACTTGTCATTAACTTATGGTTTCGGAATCACCGCATCACCATAATAATTCCAACGTCCAAGGAGTGAAATCGTCACCTCCGTCTTCGGGTAGCGAAATCGTCGCATACCCCATTTCAACACCGCCATCACGTGGCACGGGTAGCGAAATCGTCGCATACCCGGGATAGCGAAATCGTCGCACATCCCAATCTGTCACCGCCAACTCATGGCACGGGTAGCGAAATCGTCGCATACCCGGGATAGCGAAATCGTCGCACATCCCAATCCGTCACCGCCAATTCATGGCACGGGTAGCGAAATCGTCGCATACCCGGGATAGCGAAATCGTCGCATATCCCAATGTTCACATTTCACACTTGCCAACCTAAGTCTCATGACCCTAGGTTCAAGTCACTAAGTCTCACCTATTGTCACGCCCCGGATTACTCGTTTCCCCGGGCTCGCCAACAGATCCGCCATATACATAGATTTTTCTATGTATACGAAGCGATAGCTAACCTGTAACAAACATACAAGCCACTACAAGAGATATATAGAGCTGAAAATAAAGCATACTAATAACCAAAGCCACCTGTACATATAGAGTCCAAAATACAACATGTCCACCACAACCAAAATAGGTACAAGTCCACAGTATATGTACATGGCACAACACCAAAAAGAAACTATCTCCGGTAGGGTCCTCCTCTAGGAACAACAGGGACAGGTAGGGATCTAGCTCGCGACTCCCTTACCTCGATCCGCGGAAACAGGTGCAGCAGCCGCAACAGAAGAAGGCTCTGCAAAAAGGGTGGCAACAACGGGTGTGAGAACTACTATCAAAAGAAGTAGTTCTCAGTGGGTACCGATACCGACCTCAACGGTCCACCCACTAAGTCTACGAGACTAACAGTATAGCTGGTAGGTAAAGAACAACAAAGTAAGCTGGAATAAACTCTACAGCTATCATGCCACTACCCTACCACTATCCAAGTCAACCCTCAAGTAAACATCACCAAAGTGAAAAGTCATCCCTGACCCAATCTATCGGAACCGCCCGAATGGGCTCGTCCAGCCAACTGCCTAGCCACACCGCACACTACCAATAGGGTAGCCGGTCCAGAACAGAACTAGCGGTCTGTAGCGACATCAACGCAAAAGAGGCCTCACTCCGGAGCGGCACTCGGGGGAGCTACCCAGCCGAGTTAGTACGCGTATCTCTGTCGAGCACAAACAGGCTCCGGCAGGCGAAATCGAAGAACAAAAGGGGTCAAAAGGGGTCAAAGACTCTAAGCTCACGTGCCCTCAGCACAAACAGAAGCTAAAACAAGAGTCTGGGTCCACCGTCAGCCCCGACGGCACCCGGCAACACTAAACAGCCTAACCCTGCTGTAAATACAAGCTCGGCATCCCAGCACAAGCGTAAACCCGTCCTACAGCGAACTAAGTATCCACATCGCACTAACAGCGGTGATACAAGAACAGAAACGGCTCCTAGAGCTAAATCTGATAACAGTTCGAAAAGTGACGGTTGTATGTTCGCGAGTTTTCTCCTAAGTCAATTCCCAGTTCAGCATGTAAAATCATGTCAAATAAATAATCTACTCATGCTCCAAATTCAGATTTCATAATAAACATGCAAATTCATGAATTCGAGCTACTAACAGATAAATAAATAGCATGCTGCACTCTCTACAACTTAGGAGGAAATCCGACGATTTCGGTAACATCAACCCACCTCAAAGCTATCCAACAACGGCTAGGAGTCGAGTGGAAGGGCTCCAAACAACGCCGGCTGAAACCGGACTCGAATCTGCAACTTCAGGATTCGGACCCACCTGCGCACAGATCTGGGCGCCCAGAAAATCAGCCCAGAAATGCAGCCTGGCAGCACGACCCACATGCAATCAACATGCGATAAAATCCAATTCCTAAGTCCAAATGCAGTGAAATTTGGCTCAACTCACCAGCACAGGTTCAAGAACAAGCCCTCCAAAAATCAGCCAAATCGGAGATCGACTCGATGCCCAAAAGGTCCATGCACTGAACCGGATTCACTATTGGACCCTCCTGCACATGGATCCGAAAATTCCAGCACTTGAGCAAAACAAAAAAAAACAGCAAAATCTCAGGGATTCCAACGAATCTAGCTCATAGAAAGGGGTCACAAACCTCTCAAAAACAGTGATGGAGCTACCCAAAGCCTCTCCAAAGATCCTCACAAAGATCTGGATCTAAAAATCCAATAAATTCCATCAATGACCAAAAAAAAAAAAACAGCACTTAAGCAATTACTCCAAATCTGAGCTAGAACTCACCTTTGAATCCTCAATTCAGGTGAGAAGGGGCTCCAAACCAGCAAGGAAAGTGGAAGGATCAATCCACACTTCGAAAATCCAGCTCCCAAGAGATCGGATCCAAAGATCAAAGGAAAAACCCAAGTTTCAGCTCAAGAACACAAGGGGGTCCAGTAAAACAACAACTGTAGCTTACATACCTGTCCAAATCGCGATTGGAAGGATCCCACTTCTTCCTCTGCGAGTCCTCTATCCAGCAAACCAAGTTTCGTTGGATTTGGATACTCCTACACCGCACACGAGCCAAAACACTCCAGGTCGACGCTGCAGTTCCAGCAGGAAACCGAGATCATCAATGGAGGAAGATGAAATTGGGGAAGAAGAGAGGGCTTCCCTTGCTAGATCCGAGTTCACCAAGAAGAGGGAAGAAAAGAGCCTCAGGAAAAGCCATCCACATCTTTTATAGACCTCTGGATTGGTGCAATGAGCCTCAAGAACAAAAACCACTATGCTGTCCCTCAGCAGAATTCTGCACATCCGGGCGCCCGAAACTCCAAAACTTCAGTTTTGGCTTATTTCGGCGCTCCGAGTCCGTTTTCGCGTCTATTTGACGTCGAAACGACTCCGACCTGTCTCGACCTTCTCCAGAAGTGTCGAACAGTCCAAGGTACTACAGTCATTCCGTCAGTTAGGCCCCAGGGGTACTACACTCTCCCCCCCTACGGAAAGTTTCGTCCTCGAAACTTAAACTCAAACTCATACCTCAAGAAGGCAGCTCGAACAGGTAGGGATAGGATTCCCGCATCACCGTCTCCAGCTCCCAAGTCGCCTCACGCTCCTCGTGATTACTCCACTGCACTTTCACGTACGGTATGACTCGGTTGCGCAATTCTTTCGTCTCGCGAGCAAGAATCCGCACCGGTCGCTCCTCGTACTGCAGGTCCTCAGCCAACTCGAGTGGAGTGAAGTCAATCACGTGGGAGGGGTCGAACACATATCTCCTCAGGGCCGAGACATGGAACACATCGTGGACTCCAGAAAGTCGCGGTGGAAGGGCAATCCTGTACGCTACCGGCCCCACTCGCTCTAATACCTCGAACGGGCCAACAAACCGTGGACTGAGCTTTCCACGAACTCCAAAACGGCGAATTCCTCTGGACGGCGAGACTTTCAAAAACACATGATCTCCAATCTGGAACTCCAAGTCTCGTCTCCTAGTATCCGCATAGCTCCTCTGTCGACTCTGGGCGGTCTCAAGACGTCGTCGAACCATCTTGACCTTCTCTTCCGCTTCCAACAGGATATCGGGACCCAAAGTCCTCCTCTCACCCACATCGCTCCAATGCAAGGGCGAACGACACTTGCGTCCATACAATGCTTCAAACGGAGCCATCTGGATGCTCGCTTGATAGCTATTGTTGTACGCAAACTCAACCAGTCCTAAGTGTCGATGCCACCCTCCACCAAAGTCTAGGACACATGCTCTCAACATGTCCTCCAAAGTCTGAATGGTCCGCTCAGACTGACCATTTGTCTGTGGATGAAATGCCGTGCTGAACCGCAGCTGAGTACCCAGTGCTGTCTGAAGACTCCTCCAAAACTGTGAGACGAACCGTGTGTCTCGATCTGACACAATCGAGGCAGGCAGGCACTCCATGCAGTCTCACTATCTCGTCCAAATATAGCTGAGCGAGTCTATCCCTGGACCAAGTAGTCTGCACTGGTAAGAAGTGGGCAGACTTGGTCAGTCTGTCCACTATCACCCAAATAGCATCGAAACCAGCCTGCGACCTCGGTAATCCCACGACAAAGTCCATGGCGATCTGGTCCCACTTCCACTCGGGTATTGGGAGACTCTGAAGCTTGCCAGCAGGTACTCGGTGCTCCGCCTTTACCTGTTGACAAGTCAAACACTGAGCCACAAATCTCCCAATATGCCGCTTCATTCCATTCCACCAGAAGTGTGCCTTCAAGTCCTTATACATCTTGGTTCCACCGGGGTGAACCGTATAAGGTGAGTAATGAGCCTCTCTCAAAATCTCCTCTCGGATCTCTGAATCCATAGGCACACACAGTCGGTCCCTGTACCGCAGTACTCCCGAACTGTCAACACTAAAATCCCCTGTCTGTCCACTAACAATCTGATCTCGAATCCTCGTCAAATAGGGGTCCGCACTCTGTTTCTCTCGGATCCTATCCAACAGAGTGGGTTGCAAAACCAAAGACATAAGTTTTGCCGTAACCCCAGGGGATACCACCTCAAGCTCAAGCCGCCTCAACTCCTCAAGTAATGGCGCCTGCCGAGTGATCGTCATACTAAGGCTCTGCACTGATCTCCTGCTCAACGCATCTGCCACTACATTCGCCTTGCCGGGGTGATACTGGATGGCAATATCATAGTTCTTCAACAACTCTAACCACCTGCGTTGCCTCAGGTTCAATTCCTTCTGAGTGAACAGATACTTGAGACTTTTATGATCCGTGAAAATCTCACAGTGCTCACCATACAGATAATGCCGCCACAGCTTCAGTGCAAACACTACAGCTGCCAGCTCCAAATCATGCGTAGGGTAATTCTTCTCATGATCCTTTAATTGCCGGGAGGCATAGGCAATTACCCTACCATGCTGCATCAACACACAACCCAAACCACTGTGTGACGCATCACTATAAATCACAAATCCTTCCCCCATAACTGGAAGGGTAAGGACGGGAGCAGACATCAGCCTCTCCTTCAGCTCCTCAAAGCTACGCTGGCACTCATCAGTCCACACAAATCTAATCCCCTTCCTCGTCAGACGAGTGAGGGGTGTGGAGAGCTTCGCAAAGCCTTCCACGAATCGACGGTAATATCCAGCTAACCCCGAGAAAACTCCTCACCTCGGTAACCGTCGTCGGTCTAGGCCAATCCCGCACGGTCTCAATCTTCTGCGGGTCCACCGCCACTCCAGTGGCTGAATCACATGGCCCAAGAAAGCTACCTCTCGAAGCCAGAACTCGCACTTCTTCAACTTGGCATACAACTTCTTCTCTCTCAGAAGTTGCAGCACAATCCTCAAGTGCTCCTCATGCTCAGCATCACTCCGAGAGTAGATCAGGATATCATCAATAAACACCACTACAAATCGGTCCAAGAACGGCTTAAACACTCGATTCATCAAATCCATAAACGCGGCAGGGGCATTGGTCAATCCAAACGGCATCACCGTAAACTCATAATGCCCGTACCGAGTCCGAAAAGCCGTCTTAGGAATATCCTCGGCCTTCACCTTCAATTGGTGGTAACCAGACTGTAAGTCAATCTTCGAGAAGACACAAGATCCTTGCAGCTGATCAAACAGATCATCAATGCGCGGCAAAGGATACCTGTTCTTGATGGTCACTTTATTCAACTCTCGATAATCCACACAAAGTCTAAGTGAACCATCCTTCTTCCTCACGAATAACACCGGCGCTCCCCCAAGGCGATACGCTGGGTCTCACAAATCCTTTATCCATCAAATCCTGAAGTTGCGCCTTAAGCTCTCTCAGCTCAGCCGGTGCCATTCGGTAGGGTGTCTTTGAGATTGGCGTAGTTCCAGGGACTACATCAATCACAAACTCGACCTCCCTGTCCGGTGGCATCTCAGTCAACTCCGGGGGGAAACACGTCCGGGAACCCGCGGACTACAGAGATGTCCTCGAGCTCCGGTGCCACCGTAGATACCTCAACAACAGTCGCCAGAAATGCCGTGCATCCTCGACTCATCATCTGTCTCGCTCGTGCCGACGAAATCCACGTCGCGAACAAAGTACTCCTCCTGCAGCCTCGATACACGTACTCCTCCTGGTCCGGCTCGCGAAACGTCACGGTCCTCTCGCCGCAGTCGATCGTCGCGAAGTAGCGCGCCAGCCAATCCATGCCAAGTACCACATCAAAATCCTGCAATCGCCCCAAGACCAACAGGTCTGCGGGCATCACCCACGGTCCAAGCTGCACAGGGCAAGCTCGACAACAGTCCTCCACACGTAAAACGTGCTCGGGAACCTGCACCTCTCGTGCACACGGTAACGGCCCTATCACTAGCCCATGCAAGGATGCGAATGCTCGACTAACAAAAGAATGTGATGCACCGGTATCAAATAATGCACGAGCTCTAATGCCAGAAATCAAAATGATACCTGCCACCACATGGTCAGCCGCTGTGGAGTCCTCCAGTTGAGCCGCAAAGACTCTGCCGCTCTGCGCCTGCTGTCGCCGCTCACCCTGGCGTGGTACAGAAGCCCGATCCATCTGGCTGTGACTCGGTGGAGCTCCATAGGTCTGCTGATGAACTGGGGGTGCCGATGCGATCGATGGTACAGGCGACGCTGCTCGGGGACACGCTGCTCGCAGATGTCCGGACTGACCACACCCATAACACCGGCCCTCTCGCTGCTCGCACTGCCTAGGCCAATGTGGTCCTCCGCAGATGACACATCTCTGTGCTCCCCTCTGCTGACGTCCCTGCTGACGGGATCCACCAGACCTCTGCCGCCCCGAAAACCCACGACCCTGAGAATGTGATCGTGGAGGTCTCGGCGGGCGTCTGCCGCTGGTCTGTCCTCCGTCCTCCGGAGTCGGGCGCTTCCTATCCAAACCCTGACTCGAAGTGGCAGCCCGCTCACTCGCTGTCAAGGCTCCACGCTCCACCCAAAGCGCCTGCTCAATCGACGCATCCAAGGTCTGCAACCTCTGCGCCTGGACTAGAACAAATATCTCATGTCTCAATCCTCGCTCGAACAGATAAACTCTGTGAGCCTCATCCCTCGCTGCGAAAGGAACACAGTTCAGGAGTCTGGTAAACTCCCGGGTATACTCCTGCACTGTGCGATCTCCCTGAAGCAAACTCTTCAAATCCTCCTCGAGTTTCTGCTTCACGCTGTTAGGGAAATAGGACCCATACAGCATCCCGCAGAACTCGGTCCAACTCAACTGCAGCGCGCATCCAGCGACCTGCTCGATCTCGTCCTCGTCCACCAAATGCGTGCATCACCTGACAGGCAGTGAACTGCCAAGTGAACTCGCTCCCGCTCTGGTACAAAGAGATCCTCGAACAGCTTCTCCATCTCGCCTACCCAGGCCTCCACCACCCATGGCTCGGTGTGGCTACCATCAAAACGAGGGGGATCAAACCGGCAAAAACGAGCCAGTCTCTCAGTCATCCGCTCCTGCTCAGCCTCCGACATCTGTCCACCTGACCGGGAAGTGTCGCCAACCGGTGCGGCCCGAACTGCCGCTGCTGGGGGTACGGTCGCAGCTGGAACGTCCTCTGGAACAGCAGGAGGTGGCTCCTGCGGCTCCGTCGCTCTAGGTGCTGCACTCCACGTCTGGGTAATGGTCTCACACATCCTCTGCAAGAGCGCACTCTGCTGCCTAGCTGACTCAGCTAGCGCACTCAACTGATCGCACACATCAGGGGGTGCACTAGGTCCCGCCTGCTCAGGCACCACAGGAGGCGCGGGGGTAGCCCGCGTCGGGGGTCGACCTCGGTGTCGGGGAGGCGTCATGCACACCTCCGCAACACACAGATCAGTCACACACACACAAACAACTCAAGACCCAATCATGCGAAAGTCTAGAAGGTCGTCTCTTTTCCCTCGTTGCTTGACGTCGTCTGCAGCCAACGCAAGTTCACGACAGGAAAGGACACACGCCTTCGATCACTCCCTCCACTTAAGGATGAGTTCAACAGTCAAATCGATGACTTTCGCGGCAAGTCACGTCTCTCACGTCTTGCATTCCTAAGGTCTGCCATAGCCTAGGGTTTACTAAGTCCCAACGACCTATTCCTAAGCTCTGATACCAACTTAATCTGTCACGCCCCGGATTACTCGTTTCCCCGGGCTCGCCAACAGATCCGCCATATACATAGATTTTTCTATGTATACGAAGCGATAGCTAACCTGTAACAAACATACAAGCCACTACAAGAGATATATAGAGCTGAAAATAAAGCATACTAATAACCAAAGCCACCTGTACATATAGAGTCCAAAATACAACATGTCCACCACAACCAAAATAGGTACAAGTCCACAGTATATGTACATGGCACAACACCAAAAAGAAACTATCTCCGGTAGGGTCCTCCTCTAGGAACAACAGGGACAGGTAGGGATCTAGCTCGCGACTCCCTTACCTCGATCCGCGGAAACAGGTGCAGCAGCCGCAACAGAAGAAGGCTCTGCAAAAAGGGTGGCAACAACGGGGGTGTGAGAACTACTATCAAAAGAAGTAGTTCTCAGTGGGTACCGATACCGACCTCAACGGTCCACCCACTAAGTCTACGAGACTAACAGTATAGCTGGTAGGTAAAGAACAACAAAGTAAGCTGGAATAAACTCTACAGCTATCATGCCACTACCCTACCACTATCCAAGTCAACCCTCAAGTAAACATCACCAAAGTGAAAAGTCATCCCTGACCCAATCTATCGGAACCGCCGCCCGAATGGGCTCGTCCAGCCAACTGCCTAGCCACACCGCACACTACCAATAGGGTAGCCGGTCCAGAACAGAACTAGCGGTCTGTAGCGACATCAACGCAAAAGAGGCCTCACTCCGGAGCGGCACTCGGGGGAGCTACCCAGCCGAGTTAGTACGCGTATCTCTGTCGAGCACAAACAGGCTCCGGCAGGCGAAATCGAAGAACAAAAGGGGTCAAAAGGGGTCAAAGACTCTAAGCTCACGTGCCCTCAGCACAAACAGAAGCTAAAACAAGAGTCTGGGTCCACCGTCAGCCCCGACGGCACCCGGCAACACTAAAAACAGCCTAACCCTGCTGTAAATACAAGCTCGGCATCCCAGCACAAGCGTAAACCCGTCCTACAGCGAACTAAGTATCCACATCGCACTAACAGCGGTGATACAAGAACAGAAACGGCTCCTAGAGCTAAATCTGATAACAGTTCGAAAAGTGACGGTTGTATGTTCGCGAGTTTTCTCCTAAGTCAATTCCCAGTTCAGCATGTAAAATCATGTCAAATAAATAATCTACTCATGCTCCAAATTCAGATTTCATAATAAACATGCAAATTCATGAATTCGAGCTACTAACAGATAAATAAATAGCATGCTGCACTCTCTACAACTTAGGAGGAAATCCGACGATTTCGGTAACATCAACCCACCTCAAAGCTATCCAACAACGGCTAGGAGTCGAGTGGAAGGGCTCCAAACAACGCCGGCTGAAACCGGACTCGAATCTGCAACTTCAGGATTCGGACCCACCTGCGCACAGATCTGGGCGCCCAGAAAATCAGCCCAGAAATGCAGCCTGGCAGCACGACCCACATGCAATCAACATGCGATAAAATCCAATTCCTAAGTCCAAATGCAGTGAAATTTGGCTCAACTCACCAGCACAGGTTCAAGAACAAGCCCTCCAAAAATCAGCCAAATCGGAGATCGACTCGATGCCCAAAAGGTCCATGCACTGAACCGGATTCTTCACTATTGGACCCTCCTGCACATGGATCCGAAAATTCCAGCACTTGAGCAAAACTCAAAAACAGCAAAATCTCAGGGATTCCAACGAATCTAGCTCATAGAAAGGGGTCACAAACCTCTCAAAAACAGTGATGGAGCTACCCAAAGCCTCTCCAAAGATCCTCACAAAGATCTGGATCTAAAAATCCAATAAATTCCATCAATGACCCAAAAAAAACAGCACTTAAGCAATTACTCCAAATCTGAGCTAGAACTCACCTTTGAATCCTCAATTCAGGTGAGAAGGGGCTCCAAACCAGCAAGGAAAGTGGAAGGATCAATCCACACTTCGAAAATCCAGCTCCCAAGAGATCGGATCCAAAGATCAAAGGAAAAACCCAAGTTTCAGCTCAAGAACACAAGGGGGTCCAGTAAAACAACAACTGTAGCTTACATACCTGTCCAAATCGCGATTGGAAGGATCCCACTTCTTCCTCTGCGAGTCCTCTATCCAGCAAACCGTTTCGTTGGATTTGGATACTCCTACACCGCACACGAGCCAAAACACTCCAGGTCGACGCTGCAGTTCCAGCAGGAAACCGAGATCATCAATGGAGGAAGATGAAATTGGGGAAGAAGAGAGGGCTTCCCTTGCTAGATCCGAGTTCACCAAGAAGAGGGAAGAAAAGAGCCTCAGGAAAAGCCATCCACATCTTTTATAGACCTCTGGATTGGTGCAATGAGCCTCAAGAACAAAAACCACTATGCTGTCCCTCAGCAGAATTCTGCACATCCGGGCGCCCGAAACTCCAAAACTTCAGTTTTGGCTTATTTCGGCGCTCCGAGTCCGTTTTCGCGTCTATTTGACGTCGAAACGACTCCGACCTGTCTCGACCTTCTCCAGAAGTGTCGAACAGTCCAAGGTACTACAGTCATTCCGTCAGTTAGGCCCCAGGGGTACTACACCTATGTACAATGACACTAGGTTTACTTTCTCATTCTCAACCTAGGTTCCATGACTCTAGGTTCCATTCTCATGTTCCAACCTATGTTCAATGACACTAGGTTCCAATCATACATGTTCCAACCTATGTTCTCAACACTAGGTTCCAATTATACATGCAATCACATAACAAGTATAGATAATAGAAATATACTTGAATTCTTTAACATGCAAGAGGAGTTCATGGCTCTATCTATCATGATTCTCATTTTGCCAACATGCAAGTTCTAGGGTTTCACATTACACACCATTTTATCTTTAAATGGTTATTTACCCTAGACATGGAAGTGACCTAATCACTTCGGTAAACACAAACCCACCTCAAGAGCTTCCAAATTCTTGAATTCTTTGAGCTCCTAAGTCTCCAAGCCTTGAGTTCTTGCTTCAACCCAAGCTTCTACAAGAAAAAGGTTCGTTACTCATTACGAACCCATAAATCAACTCAATACTTGAAATCATTTGTTCTAACATGATTTCCTATGCCTCAATTGTAATTTCCGAAGGTCCAAATATTTTTAGAACCTCCCATGGCAAAAACCCTCATTTCACCTAGGTTTCACATGCATGCATGTAGAACCTCAAAATTTCTTGGCCAATCTCCATGTTTTGTAGTTTAGATTGCCTAGGGTTTCCAAAAACCTCAAAATACTAGATCAATTCCAAAGTTTGAACCCAAAACATAAGGAACTCACCTTAGCCACGAGTTCCCCAAGCTTCTACTTGCACCAAGAAGCCTCTTCTCCCCTTTGGAAGCCTTTTCCAAGCTCAATCCACCATTTTCTCCAAGATTTGGAGAGTTCTCTAGAGAGAGAAAGTGAGAGAGATGGAGAGGAGAAGTAGAGGAAGAAGAAAACTGAGAAATGAGGGTGTCCCTGTCTTTCTAACACTCCCTCGCATGTGAAAAGACCATTTTGCCCCTCTCACTATTCAACACTACCAACCAGCCAAAGCTGGCATTTCACAACACTTTGTACCGGTATTCGCATTGGCATACCGGTATACGGGTGTTAGTTCCGGTATACCCCGAGGAATTCCGCAAAACCCGAGAGCTGGGTTCTCGGATTCAGCCCTCACATTCCGGTATACCAAACTCCATACCGGTACTAATCGCTTCAGTACCGGTATGGACACATCCATACCGGAATCCACTGCAGACTTCACAAGTTCAGCAGTTTTAACTTTTCGAAGTTCGTTTTCGTGCCTCATTTGCGCCGAAAACACTTCGCACAAGTCCCAAACTTGGCCGAAGCCTACACATAGCCTCTCATGCTACTTTCCCATCGAAACTCCATAATTTGTAGAAGTTCGGTACGACGCACTGAAATTCAGTGTACTACATCGCCAACTCTTTATTCGGGTAGCGAAATCGCCGCATACCCGGGGTAGCAAAATCGCCGCATACCCCAATGTGTTCACTTTACACAATATAGTGTTGGGCATCGGGCAATGAAATCGCCATCCCCATCATGGTCCCAACCTCCAAGGAGTGAAATCGTCATCTCCTTATTCGGGTAGCGAAATCGCCGCATACCCGGGATAGCGAAATCGCCGCATACCCCAATTCGTTTCCGCCATCACGTGGCTCGGGTAGCGAAATCGCCGCATACCCGGGGTAGCGAAATCGCCGCATACCTCATTGTTCACATTTCACACTTGCCAACCTAAGTCCAATGGCAATAGGTTCAAGTCACCAAGTCTCACCTATGTTCAATGACACTAGGTTTACTTTACATTCTCAACCTAGGTTCCATGACACTAGGTTCCAATCTCATGTTCCAACCTATGTTCAATGACATTAGGTTCCAATCTCATGTTCAAACCTATGTTCAATGACACTAGGTTCCAATCTCATGTTCCAACCTATGTTCAATGACACTAGGTTCCATTTGCACTTTTCAACCTATGTTCCACAACACTAGGTTCCATTTGCACTTTTCAACCTATGCCCCACAATACTAGGTTCTAATTCATATATGCAATCACATAACAAGTATGATTAATAATGAAATACTTGAATTCATCAACATGCAAGATGAGCCCATGGCTAAATTCATCATGATTCTCATTTTGCCAACATGCAAATTCTAGGGTTACATAGTTTTACACCATTTTAATTTCAAATGGTTATTTACCCTAGACATGGAAGTAACCTAATCACTTCGGTAAACACAAACCCACCTCAAGAGCTCCCAAGTCTTGAATTCCTTGAGCTCCTAGGTCACTAAGCCGTGAGTTCTTCCTTCAACCCAAGCTTCAACAAGAAAATGATTCGTTACTCATTACGAACCCATAAATCAACTCGATACTTGAAATTAATTGTTCTAACATAATTTCCTATGCCTCAATTGTAATTCCCGAAGGTCCAAATATTTTTAGAACCTTCCATGGCAAAAGCCCTCATTTCACCTAGGTTTCACATGCATGCATGTAAAACCCCAAAATTTCTTGGCCAATCTCCACGTTTTTGTGGATTAGATTGCCTAGGATCTCCAAAAGCCTCAAAATACTAGATAAATTCCAAGGTTTGAACCCAAATCATGAGGAACTCACCTTAGCCACGAGTTCCCCAAGCTTCTTCTTGCACCAAGAAGCCTCTTCTCCACTTTGGAAATATTTTCCAAGCTCAATCCACCCTTTTCTCCAAGCTTTGGAGAGATCTCTAGAGAGAGAAAGTGAGGGAGAGGGAGAGGAGAAGTAGAGGAGGAAGAAGATGAGAAAGGGGAAGGTGTCTCAGCCTTTCATACACCCCCACTCATGTGAAAAGACCAAACTACCCCCCTTATATATCACTACACACAGCCAGCCAAAGCTGGCATCTCGCAGCTCTGCATTCCGGTATGCGCACTGGTATATCGGAATACGGGCGTTTATTCCGGTATCAACAGGCAATTCCGCAAAAACCCGAGAGCTGGATTTCCAGATTTTCCGCTGCATTCCGGTATCTCACAATCCATACCGAAACTAATTACATCCATTCCGGTATCAACACATCCATAACGGAATCAAGTGAGTTTATTCCGGTTTCAACACTTGATTCCTCAGAACCCGAGAGCTGGGTTTTCAGCTCAACCACGCCATTCCGGTATCAACATATCCATACCGGAATGAGCCGCAGAATTCTGCAGTTTGGCAGATTTGACTTTTTCGAAGTTCGTTTTTGCGCCTCACTTGCGCCGAAAATACTTGTATAAGTCCCAAACTTGGCCCAAGCCATTCACATAGCCTTTTCACGCTATATTCCACCAGAACTCCACAATTTGTAGAAGTCCGGTGTCACGCCCCGTCAGGCCTATAACACCAACTAGGTGGAAAGGATAACCGCACGGGCGCATGCCCCAGACCCGCCGAACGGATATGGCCTCTTCTACCCGCCCAAGGCGTCACAACACAAGCATATCCACGATGTTCCAACTAGGAACGGAGTACAAGAGTTGCACAAGGAAAGCATCAACATAAAGAAGTTCTACTTCTATTATAACACATTTGCACATCTATACATGCCCAAAATTTTCTTTTCTTTCATTCCTATTCCATACATCAAGTTCCAAAACTATGGAATATACAAGTTGCATACATTTAATAAAAACCCCTATACTATCATTGTCCAAGACTAGGGGTACAACTCTATGTATCACCAAAATAGAAGGGCCGCTATCTACAGAGCCAAACCCTTGCCTCGCTCCGCCGCCTCACTCGCGGAAGGACCTACAAAACGTGGGGTGAGAACTATAAACATAGTTCCCAGTGGGTAAGGCCACCCAAGAGAGAAGCTCGACGCAGAAGGTCCAAAGAAACACCATAAGCATAAGTTAGATCACAAATAACTATGCAAACAAATATTTACATGCTTGTAAATAAACATAAAGGATGCAACCAATTAAAATGTCAACTTTCATTTTCTCCTAGGTTCATCCTATATCTCACATTGACCAAGTTCAACTACTTGTGTTGGGCACCGGGCAATGGAATCGCCATCCCCATCATGGTCCCAACCTCCAAGGAATGAAATCATCATCTTCTTGTTCGGGTAGCGAAATCGTCGCGTACCCGGGATAGCGAAATCGTCGCGTACCCCATTCCATCACCGCCAATACATGGCACGGGTAGCGAAATCGTCGCGTACCCGGGATAGCGAAATCGTCGCGTATCCCATTCCATCACCGCCAACACATGGCACGGATAGCGAAATCGTCGCGTACCCGGGATAGCAAAATCGTCACGTATCCCAATCCATCATCGCCAACACGTGGCACGGGTAGCGAAATCGTCGCGTACCCGGGATAGCGTAATCGTCGCGTATCCCAATCCATCACCGCCAACATGTGGCACGGGTAGCGAAATCGTCGCGTACCCGGGATAGCGAAATCGTCATGTATCCCAATCCATCACCGCCAACACGTGGCATGGGTAGCGAAATCGTCGCGTACCCGGGATAGCGAAATCGTCGCGTATACCAATGTTCACATTTCACACATGCCAACCCAAGTCCAATGGCCCTAGGTTCTAGTCACCAATTCTCACCTATGTTCCATGACACTAGGTTCCAATTTCATGTTCCAACCTATGTTCAATGACACTAGGTTCTAATCTCATGTTCCAACCTATGTTCAATGACCCTAGGTTCCATTCTCATGTTCCAACCTATGTTCAATGACACTAGATTCCATTTGCACTTTTCAACCTATGTTCCTCAACACTAGGTTCAAATTCATACATGCAATCACATAACAACTATAGATAATAAGAATATACTTGAATTCACTAACATGCAATGAGCCCATGGCTCTATCTATCAAGATTTTTATTTTGCCAACATGCAAATTCTAGGGTTACTCACTTTCACACCATTTATTTTCAAATGGTTATTTACCCTAGACATGGAAGTGACCTAATCACTTCGGTAAACACAAACCCACCTCAAGAGCTTCTAATTTCTTGAATTCTTTGAGTTCTTGCTTCAACCCAAGCTTCTACACGAAAATGATTCGTTACTCATTACGAACCCATAAATCAACTCGATGCTAGAAATCAATGGTTCTAACATGATTTTCTATGCCTCAATTGCAATTCCCGAAGGTCCAAAATATTTTTAGAACCTCCCATGGCAAAAGCCCCAATTCTACCTAGGGTTTGCAGACATGCAAGCCAAACCCTAGATTTCATGGCCAATATTCCACCATTTGTGGTCAAGATTGCCTAGGGTTTCCAAAAACCTCATATCAAAGGATTAAATCCAAGGTTTAAACCCTAAATCACAAGAACTCACCTCTACCCCCAAGTTCCCTAGCCTCCTCTTGCACCAAGAAGCTCCAAATCAACCTTAGAAGCTTTTCCCAAGGTCAAATCCTTCATTTCTCCAAGCTTTGGAGAGATCTCTAGAGAGAGAAAGTGAGGGAGAAGGAGAGGGAAGTGTGAGAAGAGAGGAGGAGTAATGAGGGGAGAGACTTCAGCCCCTATACATAGCCCATCCTCCATAAAATTACCAAATTGCCCCTCACTGGGCATTCTGCTTCAACCGGGTCCGGACCTTGCAAATGGGGTCCAGACCCCGTACGCGCAACAGCCCACCGCGCAGGCCGGGTCCGGACCTTGGCGTCCGGGTCCGGAACCCGTACGCGCATCTCCGCGTGGTAACAGGTTGGGTCCGGAACGTGGCGTCCGGGTCCGGACCTTAGCTGCTCCACGGACTTCATTGTCCGGACCCCAGATCTCGGGTTCGGACCCCGTGAGCAGTTTTGCTCCAGTTGGTCCTTTTCTAAAAAATCAACTTCTTGATTTATGGGTTCCCACTCGCACCCAAAACGTTCCGAAACCCTCGGAACCCAATTCCACACCAGCCCTTATCGGCTCTCTCCGAACTTCATCAAATTTGGTAAAGTTCGAAACAGCGCACCGAAATTCAGAGTGCTACATTCCTCCCCTCTTAAAGAGAGTTTCGACCGCGAAACTAAATCATACCTCAGCTGGACTCAGCGAAGAGGTAAGGAAACCGCTCCTTCATTGAGCTTTCCAATTCCCAAGTAGCTTCACGCTCTTCGTGATTCGTCCATTGTACCTTTACATAAGGGATTTCACGGTTCCTCAAATTTTTCACTTTGCTATCCATGATACACACGGGAAATTCCTCGTAAGTCATATCCTCATGAAGCTCCATAGGCACATACTCGAGGACATGCGCTGGATCATACACGTACTTGCGCAGCGTCGATACATGAAACACATTGTGTATCCCCGCAAGTTTTGGCGGCAGGGCTAGCCGATATGCCAAAGATCCCACGCGCTCCAAAACCTCATAAGGTCCAATGTAATGGGGGCTCAACTTACCCCGAACACCAAATCGCTTTACCCCTCTCATGGGCGATACTTTCAAGAAGACGCGGTCTCCTACCGCGAATTCCAAATCTCGTCGACGCCTATCCGCATAGCTCTTTTGCCTGGATTGCGCCGTCGATAAGCGTTCACGTGCCAAGCGGACCTTTTCCTCCGCTTCACGCAACACATATGGTCCTAAGACCCTTCTTTCGCCGACCTCGCTCCAATGAATAGGAGAATGGCATTTCCTTCCATACAAGGCCTCAAACGGTGCCATACCGATGCTAGATTGATAGCTATTGTTATAAGCGAACTCAGCCATCGGTAAATGAGTAGGACATGCACCCTTGAAGTCCAACACACACGCTCGCAGCATATCCTCCAAAATCTGAATTGTCCTCTCTGATTGACCGTCAGTTTGAGGATGGAATGCCGAACTAAAATCGAGCCGTGTAACCAAAGCCTCTTGCAAGCTTTTCCAAAAATACGATGTAAAATGGGGATCTCGATCTGAAACTATCGAGGTCGGGACCCCGTGCAACCGCATAATCTCGTCTAGGTAGACTTGTACTAATTTGTCTCCCGACCAAGTGGTGTGGATTGGCAAAAAGTGTGCCGACTTTGTCAAACGATCCACCACCACCCAAATCGCGTCGTGGCCACCTTGCGATCGAGGTAGGCCCACAACAAAGTCCATTGTTATATTCTCCCACTTCCAAACTGGAATGGGCAACCCTTGCAATTTCCCTGCTGGAAAGCGACGCTTGGCCTTCACCTGTTGGCATACTAAACATTGTGCCACAAAGCGTCGAACATCAAGTTTCATCCCCGGCCACCAATAATGCAATTTAAGATCCTTATACATTTTGGTGCCGCCCGGGTGAATCGCATAGGGAGAAGTGTGAGTCTCTTTCAAAATTTCCCCACGAATGTCCTCAACTTTAGGCACGCACAATCGATTTCGGAATCGAATGGCGCCCTTGGAATCCACATGAAAATCACCGGTGCGTCCACTCTCGATAGCACTCCGCACCTTTTGGAGTTCCGGATCTCCGGATTTCTTTTCTTTTATTTGCTCCAACAAGGTAGGCCACACCTCGAGACTCATGAGTATAGTGGGGACGCCCGGGGCCACGACTTCCAAGTCGAACCGGCCCATTTCCTTGATCAATGGTATTTGTCCCGTCATCTCAATTGCGAAGTTCTCCACGGATTTCCTACTGAGCGCATCGGCCACCATATTGGCTCTACCGGGGTGGTACAAGATGGTTAAGTCGTAATCTTTTATCAACTCCAACCATCTCCGTTGCCTCAAGTTCAACTCCTTTTGAGTGAATAAGTACTTTAAGCTTTTATGATCCGTGTACACCTCACAATGTTCCCCGTACAAGTAGTGTCTCCACAACTTAAGCGCGAAGACCACTGCTGCAAGCTCTAGGTCGTGGGTGGGGTAATTCTGCTCATAGTTCTTCAGCTGACGAGAGGCGTATGCTATCACTTGTCCTCTTTGCATAAGCACACACCCAAGACCTCGCCGTGATGCATCACTATACACCACAAAGCTCTCCCCCGCAACCGGCAAGACGAGAACCGGAGCCGAAGTCAACCTTTCCTTTAGCTCCTTAAAGCTCTGGTTGTATTCCTCGCTCCAAACATATTTGGCTCCCTTGCGGGTAAGGCGCGTTAATAGACCAGAGATTTTTGAAAATCCCTCCACGAACCGCCGATAGTACCCCGCAAGACCCAAAAAGCTTCTTACCTCCGTGACATTGGTCGGGCGAGGCCAATCCTTGATTGCCTCAACTTTCTTAGGGTCCACTGATACTCCGCCCGCGGAAATCACATGACCTAAGAAAGCGACCTCACGAATCCAAAATTCGCACTTCTTTAACTTGGTGAATAACTTGTTCTCTCGAAGAACTTGAAACACAATTCTTAGATGCTCTTTATGTTCCTCTTCACTCCGAGAGTACACAAGGATGTCATCTATGAACACCACCACAAATCGATCTAGTAGTGGTTTGAATACACGGTTCATTAAATCCATGAATGCTGCCAGGGCATTGGTAAGTCCGAAAGGCATAACCGTGAATTCATAGTGTCCATACCGCGTCCAAAACGCGGTCTTATGCACATCCTCCGGTTTAATCTTCAGTTGGTGATAATGTCACGCCCCGGATTACTCGTTTCCCCGGGCTCGCCAACAGATCCGCCGTATACATAGACTTTTCTATGTATACGAAGCGATAGCTAACCTGTAACAAACATACAAGCCACTACAAGAGATATATAGAGCTGAAAATAAAGCATACTAATAACCAAAGCCACCTGTACATATAGAGTCCAAAATACAACATGTCCACCACAACCAAAATAGGTACAAGTCCACAGTATATGTACATGGCACAACACCAAAAAGAAACTATCTCCGGTAGGGTCCTCCTCTAGGAACAACAGGGACAGGTAGGGATCTAGCTCGCGACTCCCTTACCTCGATCCGCGGAAACAGGTGCAGCAGCCGCAACAGAAGAAGGCTCTGCAAAAAGGGTGGCAACAACGGGTGTGAGAACTACTATCAAAAGAAGTAGTTCTCAGTGGGTACCGATACCGACCTCAACGGTCCACCCACTAAGTTTACGAGACTAACAGTATAGCTGGTAGGTAAAGAACAACAAAGTAAGCTGGAATAAACTCTACAGCTATCATGCCACTACCCTACCACTATCCAAGTCAACCCTCAAGTAAACATCACCAAAGTGAAAAGTCATCCCTGACCCAATCTATCGGAACCGCCCGAATGGGCTCGTCCAGCCAACTGCCTAGCCACACCACACACTACCAATAGGGTAGCCGGTCCAGAACAGAACTAGCGGTCTGTAGCGACATCAACGCAAAAGAGGCCTCACTCCGGAGCGGCACTCGGGGGAGCTACCCAGCCGAGTTAGTACGCGTATCTCTGTCGAGCACAAACAGGCTCCGGCAGGCGAAATCGAAGAACAAAAGGGGTCAAAAGGGGTCAAAGACTCTAAGCTCACGTGCCCTCAGCACAAACAGAAGCTAAAACAAGAGTCTGGGTCCACCGTCAGCCCCGACGGCACCCGGCAACACTAAACAGCCTAACCCTGCTGTAAATACAAGCTCGGCATCCCAGCACAAGCGTAAACCCGTCCTACAGCGAACTAAGTATCCACATCGCACTAACAGCGGTGATACAAGAACAGAAACGGCTCCTAGAGCTAAATCTGATAACAGTTCGAAAAGTGACGGTTGTATGTTCGCGAGTTTTCTCCTAAGTCAATTCCCAGTTCAGCATGTAAAATCATGTCAAATAAATAATCTACTCATGCTCCAAATTCAGATTTCATAATAAACATGCAAATTCATGAATTCGAGCTACTAACAGATAAATAAATAGCATGCTGCACTCTCTACAACTTAGGAGGAAATCCGACGATTTCGGTAACATCAACCCACCTCAAAGCTATCCAACAACGGCTAGGAGTCGAGTGGAAGGGCTCCAAACAACGCCGGCTGAAACCGGACTCGAATCTGCAACTTCAGGATTCGGACCCACCTGCGCACAGATCTGGGCGCCCAGAAAATCAGCCCAGAAATGCAGCCTGGCAGCACGACCCACATGCAATCAACATGCGATAAAATCCAATTCCTAAGTCCAAATGCAGTGAAATTTGGCTCAACTCACCAGCACAGGTTCAAGAACAAGCCCTCCAAAAATCAGCCAAATCGGAGATCGACTCGATGCCCAAAAGGTCCATGCACTGAACCGGATTCACTATTGGACCCTCCTGCACATGGATCCGAAAATTCCAGCACTTGAGCAAAACTCAAAAACAACAAAATCTCAGGGATTCCAACGAATCTAGCTCATAGAAAGGGGTCACAAACCTCTCAAAAACAGTGATGGGGCTACCCAAAGCCTCTCCAAAGATCCTCACAAGATCTGGATCTAAAAATCCAAGAAATTCGATAAATGACCCAAAATCAGCACTTAAGCAAAATCTCCAAAATCTGAGCTAGAACTCACCTTTGAATCCTCAATTCAGGTGAGAAGGGGCTCCAAACCAGCAAGGAAAGTGGAAGGATCAATCCACACTTCGAAAATCCAGCTCCCAAGAGATCGGATCCAAAGATCAAAGGAAAAACCCAAGTTTCAGCTCAAGAACACGAGGGGTCCAGTAAAACAACAACTGTAGCTTACATACCTGTCCAAATCGCGATTGGAAGGATCCCACTTCTTCCTCTGCGAGTCCTCTATCCAGCAAACCAAGTTTCGTTGGATTTGGATACTCCTACACCGCACACGAGCCAAAACACTCCAGGTCGACGCTGCAGTTCCAGCAGGAAACCGAGATCATCAATGGAGGAAGATGAAATCGGGGAAGAAGGGAGGTTCTCCTTGCTAGCTCCGAGCTCAGGATGAAGAGGAAGGAAAAGAGCCTCAGGGGAGGCCATCCACATCTTTTATAGACCTCTGGATTGGTGCAATGAGCCTCAAGAACAAAAACCACTATGCTGTCCCTCAGCAGAATTCTGCACATCCGGGCGCCCGAAACTCCAAAACTTCAGTTTTGGCTTATTTCGGCGCTCCGAGTCCGTTTTCGCGTCTATTTGACGTCGAAACGACTCCGACCTGTCTCGACCTTCTCCAGAAGTGTCGAACAGTCTAAGGTACTACTACAGTCATTCCGTCAGTTAGGCCCCAGGGGTACTACACTCTCCCCCCCTACGGAAAGTTTCGTCCTCGAAACTTAAACTCAAACTCATACCTCAAGAAGGCAGCTCGAACAGGTAGGGATAGGATTCCCGCATCACCGTCTCCAGCTCCCAAGTCGCCTCACGCTCCTCGTGATTACTCCACTGCACTTTCACGTACGGTATGACTCGGTTGCGCAATTCTTTCGTCTCGCGAGCAAGAATCCGCACCGGTCGCTCCTCGTACTGCAGGTCCTCAGCCAACTCGAGTGGAGTGAAGTCAATCACGTGGGAGGGGTCGAACACATATCTCCTCAGGGCCGAGACATGGAACACATCATGGACTCCAGAAAGTCGCGGTGGAAGGGCAATCCTGTACGCTACCGGCCCCACTCGCTCTAATACCTCGAACGGGCCAACAAACCGTGGACTGAGCTTTCCACGAACTCCAAAACGGCGAATTCCTCTGGACGGCGAGACTTTTAAAAACACATGATCTCCAATCTGGAACTCCAAGTCTCGTCTCCTAGTATCCGCATAGCTCCTCTGTCGACTCTGGGCGGTCTCAAGACGTCGTCGAACCATCTTGACCTTCTCTTCCGCTTCCAACAGGATATCGGGACCCAAAGTCCTCCTCTCACCCACATCGCTCCAATGCAAGGGCGAACGACACTTGCGTCCATACAATGCTTCAAACGGAGCCATCTGGATGCTCGCTTGATAGCTATTGTTGTACGCAAACTCAACCAGTCCTAAGTGTCGATGCCACCCTCCACCAAAGTCTAGGACACATGCTCTCAACATGTCCTCCAAAGTCTGAATGGTCCGCTCAGACTGACCATCTGTCTGTGGATGAAAAGCCGTGCTGAACCGCAGCTGAGTACCCAGTGCTGTCTGAAGACTCCTCCAAAACTGTGAGATGAACCGTGTGTCTCGATCTGACACAATCGAGGCAGGCACTCCATGCAGTCTCACTATCTCGTCCAAATATAGCTGAGCGAGTCTATCCCTGGACCAAGTAGTCTGCACTGGTAAGAAGTGGGCAGACTTGGTCAGTCTGTCCACTATCACCCAAATAGCATCGAAACCAGCCTGCGCGACCTCGGTAATCCCACGACAAAGTCCATGGCGATCTGGTCCCACTTCCACTCGGGTATTGGGAGACTCTGAAGCTTGCCAGCAGGTACTCGGTGCTCCGCCTTTACCTGTTGACAAGTCAAACACTGAGCCACAAATCTCCCAATATGCCGCTTCATTCCATTCCACCAGAAGTGTGCCTTCAAGTCCTTATACATCTTGGTTCCACCGGGGTGAACCGTATAAGGTGAGTAATGAGCCTCTCTCAAAATCTCCTCTCGGATCTCTGAATCCATAGGCACACACAGTCGGTCCCTGTACCGCAGTACTCCCGAACTGTCAACACTAAAATCCCCTGTTTGTCCACTAACAATCTGATCTCGAATCCTCGTCAAATAGGGGTCCGCACTCTGTTTCTCTCGGATCCTATCCAACAGAGTGGGTTGCAAAACCAAAGACATAAGTTTTGCCGTAACCCCAGGGGATACCACCTCAAGCTCAAGCCGCCTCAACTCCTCAAGTAATGGCGCCTGCCGAGTGATCGTCATACTAAGGCTCTGCACTGATCTCCTGCTCAACGCATCTGCCACTACATTCGCCTTGCCGGGGTGATACTGGATGGCAATATCATAGTCCTTCAACAACTCTAACCACCGGCGTTGCCTCAGGTTCAATTCCTTCTGAGTGAACAGATACTTGAGACTTTTATGATCCGTGAAAATCTCACAGTGCTCACCATACAGATAATGCCGCCACAGCTTCAGTGCAAACACTACAGCTGCCAGCTCCAAATCATGCGTAGGGTAATTCTTCTCATGATCCTTTAATTGCCGGGAGGCATAGGCAATTACCCTACCATGCTGCATCAACACACAACCCAAACCACTGTGTGACGCATCACTATAAATCACAAATCCTTCCCCCATAACTGGAAGGGTAAGGACGGGAGCAGACATCAGCCTCTCCTTCAGCTCCTCAAAGCTACGCTGGCACTCATCAGTCCACACAAATCTAATCCCCTTCCTCGTCAGACGAGTGAGGGGTGTGGAGAGCTTCGCAAAGCCTTCCACGAATCGACGGTAATATCCAGCTAACCCGAGAAAACTCCTCACCTCGGTAACCGTCGTCGGTCTAGGCCAATCCCGCACGGTCTCAATCTTCTGCGGGTCCACCGCCACTCCAGTGGCTGAAATCACATGGCCCAAGAAAGCTACCTCTCGAAGCCAGAACTCGCACTTCTTCAACTTGGCATACAACTTCTTCTCTCTCAGAAGTTGCAGCACAATCCTCAAGTGCTCCTCATGCTCAGCATCACTCCGAGAGTAGATCAGGATATCATCAATAAAACACCACTACAAATCGGTCCAAGAACGGCTTAAACACTCGATTCATCAAATCCATAAACGCGGCAGGGGCATTGGTCAATCCAAACGGCATCACCGTAAACTCATAATGCCCGTACCGAGTCCGAAAAGCCGTCTTAGGAATATCCTCGGCCTTCACCTTCAATTGGTGGTAACCAGACTGTAAGTCAATCTTCGAGAAGACACAAGATCCTTGCAGCTGATCAAACAGATCATCAATGCGCGGCAAAGGATACCTGTTCTTGATGGTCACTTTATTCAACTCTCGATAATCCACACAAAGTCTAAGTGAACCATCCTTCTTCCTCACGAATAACACCGGCGCTCCCCAAGGCGATACGCTGGGTCTCACAAATCCTTTATCCATCAAATCCTGAAGTTGCGCCTTAAGCTCTCTCAGCTCAGCCGGTGCCATTCGGTAGGGTGTCTTTGAGATTGGCGTAGTTCCAGGGACTACATCAATCACAAACTCGACCTCCCTGTCCGGTGGCATCTCAGTCAACTCCGGGGGAAACACGTCCGGGAACCCGCGGACTACAGAGATGTCCTCGAGCTCCGGTGCCACCGTAGATACCTCAACAACAGTCGCCAGAAATGCCGTGCATCCTCGACTCATCATCTGTCTCGCTCGTGCCGACGAAATCCACGTCGCGAACAAAGTACTCCTGCAGCCTCGATACACGTACTCCTCCTGGTCCGGCTCGCGAAACGTCACGGTCCTCTCGCCGCAGTCGATCGTCGCGAAGTAGCGCGCCAGCCAATCCATGCCAAGTACCACATCAAAATCCTGCAATCGCCCCAAGACCAACAGGTCTGCGGGCATCACCCACGGTCCAAGCTGCACAGGGCAAGCTCGACAACAGTCCTCCACACGTAAAACGTGCTCGGGAACCTGCACCTCTCGTGCACACGGTAACGGCCCTATCACTAGCCCATGCAAGGATGCGAATGCTCGACTAACAAAAGAATGTGATGCACCGGTATCAAATAATGCACGAGCTCTAATGCCAGAAATCAAAATGATACCTGCCACCCACATGGTCAGCCGCTGTGGAGTCCTCCAGTTGAGCCGCAAAGACTCTGCCGCTCTGCGCTGCTGCTGTCGCCGCTCACCCTGGCGTGGTACAGAAGCCCGATCCATCTGGCTGTGACTCGGTGGAGCTCCATAGGTCTGCTGATGAACTGGGGGTGCCGATGCGATCGATGGTACAGGCGACGCTGCTCGGGGACACGCTGCTCGCAGATGTCCGGACTGACCACACCCATAACACCGGCCCTCTCGCTGCTCGCACTGCCTAGGCCAATGTGGTCCTCCGCAGATGACACATCTCTGTGCTCCCCTCTGCTGACGTCCCTGCTGACGGGATCCACCAGACCTCTGCCGCCCCGAAAACCCACGACCCTGAGAATGTGATCGTGGAGGTCTCGGCGGGCGTCTGCCGCTGGTCTGTCCTCCGTCCTCCGGAGTCGGGCGCTTCCTATCCAAACCCTGACTCGAAGTGGCAGCCCGCTCACTCGCTGTCAAGGCTCCACGCTCCACCCAAAGCGCCTGCTCAATCGACGCATCCAAGGTCTGCAACCTCTGCGCCTGGACTAGAACAAATATCTCATGTCTCAATCCTCGCTCGAACAGATAAACTCTGTGAGCCTCATCCCTCGCTGCGAAAGGAACACAGTTCAGGAGTCTGGTAAACTCCCGGGTATACTCCTGCACTGTGCGATCTCCCTGAAGCAAACTCTTCAAATCCTCCTCGAGTTTCTGCTTCACGCTGTTAGGGAAATAGGACCCATACAGCATCCCGCAGAACTCGGTCCAACTCAACTGCAGCGCATCCAGCGACCTGCTCGATCTCGTCCTCGTCCACCAAATGCGTGCATCACCTGACAGGCAGTGAACTGCCAAGTGAACTCGCTCCCGCTCTGGTACAAAGAGATCCTCGAACAGCTTCTCCATCTCGCCTACCCAGGCCTCCACCACCCATGGCTCGGTGTGGCTACCATCAAAACGAGGGGGATCAAACCGGCAAAAACGAGCCAGTCTCTCAGTCTCTCAGTCATCCGCTCCTGCTCAGCCTCCGACATCTGTCCACCTGACCGGGAAGTGTCGCCAACCGGTGCGGCCCGAACTGCCGCTGCTGGGGGTACGGTCGCAGCTGGAACGTCCTCTGGAACAGCAGGAGGTGGCTCCTGCGGCTCCGTCGCTCTAGGTGCTGCACTCCACGTCTGGGTAATGGTCTCACACATCCTCTGCAAGAGCGCACTCTGCTGCCTAGCTGACTCAGCTAGCGCACTCAACTGATCGCACACATCAGGGGGTGCACTAGGTCCCGCCTGCTCAGGCACCACAGGAGGCGCGGGGGTAGCCCGCGTCGGGGGTCGACCTCGGTGTCGGGGAGGCGTCATGCACACCTCCGCAACACACAGATCAGTCAACACACAAACAACTCAAGACCCAATCATGCGAAAGTCTAGAAGGTCGTCTCTTTTCCCTCGTTGCTTGACGTCGTCTGCAGCCAACGCAAGTTCACGACAGGAAAGGACACACGCCTTCGATCACTCCCTCCACTTAAGGATGAGTTCAACAGTCAAATCGATGACTTTCGCGGCAAGTCACGTCTCTCACGTCTTGCATTCCTAAGGTCTGCCATAGCCTAGGGTTTACTAAGTCCCAACGACCTATTCCTAAGCTCTGATACCAACTTAATCTGTCACGCCCCGGATTACTCGTTTCCCCGGGCTCGCCAACAGATCCGCCGTATACATAGACTTTTCTATGTATACGAAGCGATAGCTAACCTGTAACAAACATACAAGCCACTACAAGAGATATATAGAGCTGAAAATAAAGCATACTAATAACCAAAGCCACCTGTACATATAGAGTCCAAAATACAACATGTCCACCACAACCAAAATAGGTACAAGTCCACAGTATATGTACATGGCACAACACCAAAAAGAAACTATCTCCGGTAGGGTCCTCCTCTAGGAACAACAGGGACAGGTAGGGATCTAGCTCGCGACTCCCTTACCTCGATCCGCGAAAAACAGGTGCAGCAGCCGCAACAGAAGAAGGCTCTGCAAAAAGGGTGGCAACAACGGGTGTGAGAACTACTATCAAAAGAAGTAGTTCTCAGTGGGTACCGATACCGACCTCAACGGTCCACCCACTAAGTTTACGAGACTAACAGTATAGCTGGTAGGTAAAGAACAACAAAGTAAGCTGGAATAAACTCTACAGCTATCATGCCACTACCCTACCACTATCCAAGTCAACCCTCAAGTAAACATCACCAAAGTGAAAAGTCATCCCTGACCCAATCTATCGGAACCGCCCGAATGGGCTCGTCCAGCCAACTGCCTAGCCACACCGCACACTACCAATAGGGTAGCCGGTCCAGAACAGAACTAGCGGTCTGTAGCGACATCAACGCAAAAGAGGCCTCACTCCGGAGCGGCACTCGGGGGAGCTACCCAGCCGAGTTAGTACGCGTATCTCTGTCGAGCACAAACAGGCTCCGGCAGGCGAAATCGAAGAACAAAAGGGGTCAAAAGGGGTCAAAGACTCTAAGCTCACGTGCCCTCAGCACAAACAGAAGCTAAAACAAGAGTCTGGGTCCACCGTCAGCCCCGACGGCACCCGGCAACACTAAACAGCCTAACCCTGCTGTAAATACAAGCTCGGCATCCCAGCACAAGCGTAAACCCGTCCTACAGCGAACTAAGTATCCACATCGCACTAACAGCGGTGATACAAGAACAGAAACGGCTCCTAGAGCTAAATCTGATAACAGTTCGAAAAGTGACGGTTGTATGTTCGCGAGTTTTCTCCTAAGTCAATTCCCAGTTCAGCATGTAAAATCATGTCAAATAAATAATCTACTCATGCTCCAAATTCAGATTTCATAATAAACATGCAAATTCATGAATTCGAGCTACTAACAGATAAATAAATAGCATGCTGCACTCTCTACAACTTAGGAGGAAATCCGACGATTTCGGTAACATCAACCCACCTCAAAGCTATCCAACAACGGCTAGGGAGTCGAGTGGAAGGGCTCCAAACAACGCCGGCTGAAACCGGACTCGAATCTGCAACTTCAGGATTCGGACCCACCTGCGCACAGATCTGGGCGCCCAGAAAATCAGCCCAGAAATGCAGCCTGGCAGCACGACCCACATGCAATCAACATGCGATAAAATCCAATTCCTAAGTCCAAATGCAGTGAAATTTGGCTCAACTCACCAGCACAGGTTCAAGAACAAGCCCTCCAAAAATCAGCCAAATCGGAGATCGACTCGATGCCCAAAAGGTCCATGCACTGAACCGGATTCACTATTGGACCCTCCTGCACATGGATCCGAAAATTCCAGCACTTGAGCAAAACTCAAAAACAGCAAAATCTCAGGGATTCCAACGAATCTAGCTCATAGAAAGGGGTCACAAACCTCTCAAAAACAGTGATGGGGCTACCCAAAGCCTCTCCAAAGATCCTCACAAGATCTGGATCTAAAAATCCAAGAAATTCGATAAATGACCCAAAATCAGCACTTAAGCAAAATCTCCAAAATCTGAGCTAGAACTCACCTTTGAATCCTCAATTCAGGTGAGAAGGGGCTCCAAACCAGCAAGGAAAGTGGAAGGATCAATCCACACTTCGAAAATCCAGCTCCCAAGAGATCGGATCCAAAGATCAAAGGAAAAACCCAAGTTTCAGCTCAAGAACACGAGGGGTCCAGTAAAACAACAACTGTAGCTTACATACCTGTCCAAATCGCGATTGGAAGGATCCCACTTCTTCCTCTGCGAGTCCTCTATCCAGCAAACCAAGTTTCGTTGGATTTGGATACTCCTACACCGCACACGAGCCAAAACACTCCAGGTCGACGCTGCAGTTCCAGCAGGAAACCGAGATCATCAATGGAGGAAGATGAAATCGGGGAAGAAGGGAGGTTCTCCTTGCTAGCTCCGAGCTCAGGATGAAGAGGAAGGAAAAGAGCCTCAGGGGAGGCCATCCACATCTTTTATAGACCTCTGGATTGGTGCAATGAGCCTCAAGAACAAAAACCACTATGCTGTCCCTCAGCAGAATTCTGCACATCCGGGCGCCCGAAACTCCAAAACTTCAGTTTTGGCTTATTTCGGCGCTCCGAGTCCGTTTTCGCGTCTATTTGACGTCGAAACGACTCCGACCTGTCTCGACCTTCTCCAGAAGTGTCGAACAGTCTAAGGTACTACAGTCATTCCGTCAGTTAGGCCCCAGGGGTACTACAGATAACCGGATTGCAAGTCAATCTTTGAATACACCCGTGACCCTTGCAACTGATCAAATAAGTCATCGATACGGGGCAATGGGTACTTGTTCTTGACGGTCACCTTATTCAACTCACGGTAATCTACACATAACCGCAGTGAACCGTCATTCTTTCGCACAAATAGAACATGGGCTCCCCAAGGTGACACACTTGGCTTTACGAAACCCTTGTCCATCAAGTCTTGTAATTGTGCTTTCAATTCCTTTAGCTTCGCGGGTGCCATCCTGTACAGGGCCTTAGAAATCGGCGCCGTACCCGGGAGCAAATCGATCACAAATTTTATTTTCCGATCAGGTGGCATTCCGGGTAACTCCGCCGGAAATACATCCGGGAACTCTTGGACTACAGGAATGTCCTCGAGTCCCAACACCTCCTTTCGGTCATCCACAACCGTCGCTAAGTAAGCAATGCAACCACTAGCAATGAGCTTTCTTGCTTGCGACATGGACACCATTGATGCAAAGAGCGAACTCTTGCACCCACGGTACACAAACTCCTTGTGCCCGGGTTCTCTAAACCTCACTATCCGGCTCTCACAATCTATAGTAGCGTGATATCTCAAGAGCCAATCCATTTCTAGGATTAAATCATACTCATTCATTCGATTCAACACCAGCAAATCAGCTGGCATGATCCAGTTTTTAATTCTCACTGGACAATCTACACACGCTTGATGTACACAAAAGGTGTGTTCTGGCACTTGCACAGTTCTTGCATGCGTGGCTTCTATAATTTTTATTCCATGTGCAATAGCAAATGATCGAGCAATGAATGAATGCGATGCTCCAGTATCAAACAAAGCTCTACATCGAATGCTATTAATCAACACAATACCTGCCACGACATCCTCCGGGGCAGAAGGCTCCTCCACCTGCGAGGCGAACACCCGTCCACTGGGCGCAGGCCGCAGGTCCTCAAATGGTCTCGGTGGCGGTGTACGGCCTACCGATATCGCCGCGGGTGGGATGCCCGCAAGCTGTCTCGGCGATGCGAATGCCGATGCCGACGACGGTGCCCGGCCATCATCCATCGTGCAATTGAACCGCATGTGTCCCGGCTGTCCGCATTTGTAGCACCGGCCCTCACGGTAATCACACTGTTGAGGGTTGTGGGAGCCGCTACAAATCGGGCACCGGCCCAAGGGTCGATTCCGCTGAGACCCTCGAGACTGGTTCTACGACTGCGAGTGCTTCGGGGGTTGCTTAGAGCTAGACTGACCACCCGAGCCACCCGCCGGACGCTTCTTTCCTTTTTCCTTATCCTTTTCCTTTTCTCTCTCCCAAGATTTACGCTCCTCGCGCGCACATGCATTCCCGTGCTCTACCCAAAGAGCACGGTCCAAGACCTCCGCAAAGGTCTGTAGCTTGAAGGCATGAACCGCCCGAAAGATCTCAGGTCGAAGCCCGCGCACGAAGCAGTCGACCTTGTCCAATTCTCCGCGGACAACGTGCGGTACACAGTTAATGATGTCTGAGAACTCCCTCTCGTACTCACGCACGGTGCGGTTCCCTTGCTTCAACTTCCGAAACTTTTCTTGAAGTTTCCTCTTCTCACTATCGGGGAAGTAGGCGGCGAACACCATACCCCGTAACTCCTCCCAAGTCGGTGGCGGGAGGCTAGAGAGTCGATCACGCTTGACTCCCTTCCACCACACCTTCACCGATCGCTCTAAACAATGAGCGGCGAGGTGCACCTTGTCCCTCTCCAAGGTATATAAATCCTCGAAGAGCGTCTCAATGGCATCGATCCACGTCTCCACGTCCCATGGATCCACGTTCTCCCCGTTGAAGATAGGCGGGTTGAACTTTTTGAACATCACGAGAGCCGCAAGTGTGCGCTCTCTCTCCGCTTCCTCCGCCGTGGAGTCGGGCATAGGAGCACCCGACCCATCGGTCGCAGTTGGTGGTGCGGGTGGCGCCACAGCCGGCGCCGGTGCCACTCCCACGGCCGGTGCCGAAGCAGAGGCCGGAGGTGCTCCCGCTCTCTCCTCCCTAATCGCAGCCGCTTGCTGCGCCATCTCGTCCTGGAGCTTCTTAATTTGCTCCTCCTGTCGCTGCATGGTTTCGGTCTGTCGCCGAACCACGCCCATCAACTCGGTCAACTGGTCACGAAGACCCGAGTTCTCGCCCTCCCCGAGTTGTTCGGGAGCCGCGCTCGATCCTCCGAGCCCAGCCCTCGTAGGAGGCCTTCCACGTACCATTATCTACTAAAAACACAACGACTTTGGTCATTTCGTGACACTCAAAGTCATTTATGACATAACATTTCACGAATATAAACGTGAACCCAATCTAGGCGAAAGTCACACAAGGGCTCTTATTCCCCTCACTTGGTTTCATGTTGTCGGCCGCCAACATGAACTCTCTTGGTGAAGAATAAGACACACCTCGAATCTACCTCTACTTCCAACTAGAGGTATAAGGACATAACCCAATCACTTATCTTTCGTCACAATCAAAGATCTCGTCACTCACGAGCCTACACTCCTAGGGTCTTTTCCATCCTAGGATTTCTTAGGTCCACCTAGACCGTTTCTATGCTCTGATACCACCTTAGTCTGTCACGCACCGTCGGGCCTTTAACACCAATTAGGTGGAAAGGATAACCGCACGGGCGCATGCCCCAGACCCGCCGAACGGATAGGGTCTCTTCTACCCGCCCAAGGCGTCACAACACAAGCATATCCACGATGTTCCAACTAGGAACGGAGTACAAGAGTTGCACAAGGAAAGCATCAACATAAAGAAGTTCTACTTCTATTACAACACATTTGCACATCTATACATACCCAAAATTTTCTTTTCTTTCATTCCTATTCCATACATCAAGTTCCAAAACTATGGAATATACAAGTTTAATACATTTAATGAAAACCCCTATACTATCATTGTCCAAGACTAGGGGTTCAACTCTATGTATCACCAAAATGGAAGGGCCGCTATCTACAGAGCCAAACCCTTGCCTCGCTCCGCCGCCTCACTCGTGGAAGGACCTGAAAAACGTGGGGTGAGAACTATAAACATAGTTCCCAGTGGGTAAGGCCACCCAAAAGAGAAGCTCAACCCACCAGGTCCAAAGAAACACCATAAGCATAAGTTAGATCACAAATAACTATGCAAATAAATATTTACATGCTTGTAAATAAACATAAAGGATACAACCAATTAAAATGTCAACTTTCATTTTCTCCTAGGTTCATCCTATATCTCACATTGACCAAGTTCAACTACTTGTCATTCATTTATGGTGTCGGAGTCGCCGCATCACCATAATAGTTCTCAACCAAAGCGGAATCGCCGCAAGTGTTGGGCACCGGGCAATGGAATCGCCATCCCCATCATGGTCCCAACCTCCAAGGAATGAAATCGTCATCTCCTTGTTCGGGTAGCGAAATCGTCGCGTACCCGGGATAGCGAAATCGTCGCGTACCCCATTCCATCACCGCCAACACATGGCACGGGTAGCGAAATCGTCGCGTACCCAGGATATCGAAATCGTCGCGTATCCCATTCCATCACCGCCAACACATGGCACGGGTAGCGAAATCGTCGCGTACCCGGGATAGTGAAATCGTCGCGTATCCCAATCCATCACCGCCAACACGTGGCACGGGTAGCGAAATCGTCGCGTACCCGGGATAGCGAAATCGTCGCGTATCCCAATCCATCACCGCCAACACGTGGTACGGGTAGCGAAATCGTCGCGTACCCGGGATAGCAAAATCGTCGCGTATCCCAATATTCCCATTTCACACTTGCCAACCCAAGTCCAATGGCCCTAGGTTCAAGTCACCAAGTCTCACCTATGTTCCATGATACTAGGTTCCAATCTCATGTTCCAACCTATGTTCAATGACACTAGGTTCCAATCTCATGTTCCAACCTATGTTCAATGACACTAGGTTCCATTCTCATGTTCCAACCTATGTTCAATGACACTAGGTTCCATTTGCACTTTTCAACCTATGTTCCTCAACACTAGGTTCAAATTCATACTTGCAATCACATAACAAGTATATATAATAAGAATATACTTGAATTCACTAACATGCAAGATGAGCCCATGGCTCTATCTATCAAGATTCTCATTTTGCCAACATGCAAATTCTAGGGTTACTCACTTTCACACCATTTATTTTCAAATGGTTATTTACCCTAGACATGGAAGTGACCTAATCACTTCGGTAAACACAAACCCACCTCAAGAGCTTCTAATTCCTTGAATTCTTTGAGCTCCTAAGTCGCCAAGCCTTGAGTTCTTGCTTCAACCCAAGCTTCTACACGAAAATGGTTCGTTACTCATTACGAACCCATAAATCAACTCGATGCTAGAAATCAATGGTTCTAACATGATTTCCTATGCCTCAATTGCAATTCCCGAAGGTCCAAAATATTTTTAGAACCTCCCATGGCAAAAGCCCCAATTCTACCTAGGATTTTCATGCATGCAAGCCAAACTCTAGATTTCATGGCCAATCTTCCACCATTTGTGGTCGAGATTGCCTAGGGTTTTCAAAAACCTCATATCAAAGGATTAAATTTAAGGTTTAAACCCTAAATCACAAGAACTCACCTCTACACCCAAGTTCCCTAGCCTCTTCTTGCACCAAGAAGCTCCAAATCCATCTTAGAAGCTTTTTCCAAGGTCAAATCCTTCACTTCTCCAAGCTTTGGAGAGATCTCTAGAGAGAGAAAGTGAGGGAGAAGGAGAGGGAAGTGTGAGGAGAGTGGAGGAGTAATGAGGGGAGAGACTTCAGCCCCTATACATAGCCCATCCTCCATGAAATTACCAAATTGCCCCTCACTGGGCATTCTGCTTCAGCCGGGTCCGGACCTTGCAAATGGGGTCCGGACCCCATACGCGCAACAGCCCACCGCGCAGGCCGGGTCCGGACCTTGGCGTCCGGGTCCGGAACTCGTACGCGCATCTCCGCGTGGTAACAGGTCGGGTACGGACCGTGGCGTCCGGGTCCGGACCTTAGCTGCTCCACGGACTTCATTGTCCGGACCCCAGATCCCGGGTCCGAACCCCATGAGCAGTTTTGCTCCAGTTGGTCCTTTTCCAAAAAATCAACTTTTTTGATTTTTGGGTTCCCACTCACACCCAAATCGTTCCGAAACCCTCGGAACCCAATTCCACACCAGCCCTTATCGGCTCTCTCCGAACTTCATCAAATTTGGTAAAGTTCGAAACAATGCACCGAAATTCAGAGTGCTACATTCGGTACAACACACTGAAATTCAGTGTACTACAGATTTTCAACTGAGATGCATGAACAAAGGGGGAGAGATTTCGATTTTTTTTTACAAACTTTGTTCGCGAAGAAAGAAAACTTTTTGCAGGTCTTTGAAGACTTCAAGACTCCATGTGTGTCTAAGTCATAGAGTTTGTTTAGGAGTTATAAAGTTGTAATTTTGTATTTTGTTTGGATCTTTCACGCGAGAAGTTCATTATTTTGGTGATGGCAATGAATTTCAATTTTACTTTTTGAAGAGTTGAGCGTTGTGAGGATTTTTATGTAATTTTGGATTTTGTCACAAAATTGCCAAAGGGGAAGATTGTTACGGATTGTATATTGGCATATTTCGTGAAGTGAGTCGGAGTCTTGAAGGTTCGAAAAAGAAAAGATGAATTTTAAAGGCTTGGAGACTCGATATTTGAATTCACGATGTTCGGTAAGTTTAAATAAAGTTAGGGGTGATTTATGAATATTTACAAGTGTTTGAAAGACATTAGAATAGGTAAAAAATGATTAAAATACGAAAATTAAGTTTTCCAAGTTTCAGGTTCCGGACCCTGTTGGAAGGTCCGGAACCCGTAAGCCTTCTTGGTTGGTAGGTTGTCAAGGTCAGGACTTTGAAGTTCTGGAAAACTTCAAAGTCTGAACCCTGCATCCAAGGTCCGGACCCTGACCCGTCGCGATTTTTCAAAAACGTATTTTTTCAATCCTACTCTGATTCTAATGTCTCCTAAACCTATAAATAAGATGTGGGGATGTCTCTAAAATGTGGTTAAGCATATTTTATCTTTTAGAAATCCTAGAAGCTTGTAGGTAGCCGTCCTTCTCATCTTCTACAATAAGTTTCTCTCAAATTGATTCTTGGTGCCCTAATTCTTAATGTTCTTCTAGAATCGATTTGAGAATTGCTTAGAGATTATTCCCACAGATCTTTAATGGTATTCTAAGCAATAGATCATCACCGGCTTTATTGTTCTTGCTCCGGACGGAGTGCGCTCGTGGATTCGAGTGGGCGTCGTGGATTCGGCATGATCAAGGCTTCATGGATTCGAAGTGTTGACGTCTCGTGGATTCGGGACACAGCGTTCGTGGATTCGAACGTGGGGCGTGGACAACCCTGCGGCGTGCACGAGATCCGCAGGAGATAAAAAAGTGGTTAAGTCCGTGGAGTCGGTAATCACCTTGTAATATTTTATTCTTAGTGGGTTGTTTTTTTTCACGTGTTGGTCCTGTGGGTTTTTCTCCAAGTTGGAGTTTTTCCACATAAATCTCGGTGTGCTGATTTTATTTTTCGCATTTATTTTATTGCATTGAGATTTGTGTTTTTGGCCCTTATACCTATTCACCCCCATCTAGGTATTGATAGTATTTAGATAGATCCTTGGGTTCCCCATAACTTATAGAGTACCACTCCAGAGATAGGCGGCTTGATTTAGCATTACTATTTTCACGTCGGCGACCCACTGGTTTTAGTAGGGATTAGATGTGAGGCTAGCGCAGGCTTGACTGGTCCTTCGAGTCAGTCAATTGATTGGGTTTCTC